>JXSR01S022381.1:70317-85186 GCA_000969725.1 Ophiothrix spiculata
AAACAGATTGGTGACATCATGGACATGATGGACAAGGAAGAAGAGGTCGAAGAGATAGAAGAAATGGAACAGGCGTTAGAAAGGGAGGAGCTTGTAGGTCAAGGGTCAACCAAATCAGACGGGGCTGGACAGTCAAATAGCAGTAACAAAGTCGAAGAAATGAAACAATGATGATGGTTATTATCTAGGTACTTAATGATGTCATGTAATTGTGTAATAGCTATTATTGGGAGGGGGTTAGGGGTCAAAGGTCATTTGGGTTATAGGGTGCTAACCATTTGAATCATTAATAAGATTAAAATTGGCTTACTTACAAAGTGCTTTTTACTTTGTGTCGTGATATTGTGTTTTAACAATAATCTAGGGTCAAGGGTTATGGATCAGCTCGAATGGTGTTGGTCTGGAGAAGATCATGCATTGCTTCCTATGGGATTATTTGTAATGAAAAAGCTATAGTTGATCTCAAGGTTGTTTTTCACTTGTCACAATTTTTTTTATTGCCAACGCTTGTTGTTATAAGGTGTTCTGCGTACCGATGCACACACTTATGCATGCATCAGCAGTGACTTGTTGATTTTAATTACTTATTGCCACGCAATTCACACACGCGTTAAGAGTGGCGTGCATGACCCGATCTTGAATGAAAAACAACATTGAGATAAATCATATAAATCAAAGTTAATTGTAATATTGCATTTTGGACATGTTTTATTAACTAATCGCATAATTAAGTCCATAGGAAGCAATGCATGATGGGACGTATCGGCCAGTAATGAGAAAGTAGAATTAAAAACAATGATGGATTTGATTACAGTCAGCGTCACTGTTCTTCGGACGATGTTAATAAATATCCAGACTGGAGGGCCAATAGTTTACAAACGCGATCGTATGCTGCGATCCTTGGTCACGTGATCGATTTTGTCCAAGGAATTTTGACAGAGATTTTAGTCGTGATACGAATTTCGTTGTTTAATTATTTTTTTTTCAAACATGATCATGATGAGTTTTAGATCAAAGGAAAATTGGTTCAGAGAATGGGAGGACACACGGTCTTTTTAATTTAACTTTATGATATGAATTTATGGTGTAACAATTATTGGGTTAGTCAAGCAATAACAGATTTGAATTGAATTGACCACTGTTTGGAATGGCCCAGTATTGTTTTTTGCGTTTAGATGTTATACTTTGCTCTTACTTTATAAGTGACTTAAGCTTTTTTATATTTTTCTTATCCGTAAAATGGACATTGAAATTAGTAAAAAGGGTGCTATAAGAGAATTTATTCAAGTCTTCATTTTTTCCAGCCAGTAGCTTTATTTGTTTGGTAAAAGCTTTGTAAATCTAAACCCTTGATTTGTTCTTGTTAAAATAATTTGTGTCATTTGATGTCACTGCTCCTATACTTTGATCAACACCAAATAGGGCGGGCCTCTTCACATCGTGAACTGATATAGATAAGCACACGCCTAGCTGAACACAGCACAACTGCAGGAGGCGCAGCGCGCGTGACTCGTGTATCAGTATCACCGGTGTGTCCGTAAGTGGGATTATGTTTACTTTCGGATGAAGAAAATCCTCATACTTCCCGCCTATTTAGTGTTGATCCAAGTATAGCTTTGTCTTTGAATCAGATATGTGGCGAGAACAAATATTGCGGGCTTTCCATCATGCACTGTTTTCGGTGGATTTGTTTTTCATGAAATTATGTGAGTAGTTTGTAAGGAATGGCCATAAATCAAAGTAACTTGTTGTAATTTTGCAGTTTTGACATGGGCCAAACTCTGAATATATCCGGAGGTACAATAACTCTGCTCCACAAGCGACACAAGATGGCGCGAATCCATATTCCCCTATTAAATTCTCTTGGTCGTCCACATTACCACAACTCAAAATGACAAACTGGTGGTCGTCTGCCACAGCTACCAACTGTAACCGAGAGAGCTACTCTGAAACTAAATTTTGTGGTGAAGCGATATTCAGGCAGATCGCGTAAATCTTCACTTGACGCAGATACAGCGTGTGGATTTTGTTTCACGTGGAAACTGTGCCTGTGGTTCAAGTAGCGTGTACTGCAACTTGCTCTGATCAAAGTACGCCATTTTCCTGCTAATGTGTTGCGAAGACTCTCGAAGTGTGACACGCGGAGCCGTAAAATGCCAAGGTACAATAACTCGCCCTCCATGAGCGATAATCCAAGATGGCTGCTGTCCCATAGGATTTAAACGGCGGTGAAATCAAAATGGCAGCGAGTACCGATTCCCCTTTTTAAATTCCTTGGGCACGACACATTTACATTAAGCTGTCGGTGAGCTGTCGCGATGTAGCACGACACATTTCATTTTACCACTGTCACAAGAAAAGTTCAAATTAATCCAACTGTATATAATCATGATGTGTCGTTGCGGCCACCACAACAAGGTAATCAGTATGGCTTGGTAGAGATAGCTCACTTGGAAGTTTATGGTGTCATGCTATGCGGCAGCCATGACAGACATTCTGAAACTACTCATAGAATTCCCTGCAAAACAAGTGTATTGCAAGCACTCTATGATGAGAGGCACATATAGCTGCTCTTCGACATCTCTGTTAAGTTGTTCTCAAATAATGCTATCAATGTATTCAAGAAATATTTAGGAAGTTTTATCCATTTCCCCCATTTATCTCGTAATTGTTTTCAATTTTTTTTATATTTTTGTGCTTTGTCAGCACACATTGGAAATATCAGATCATTGTCTAAAAGTACTTGGTTATAGTACAAAGTGCTTTTAAGATAGAAAATATCTACAAACCATTTTTTTTAAAAGGTCATTGTCTAAAACCGGAGGTGGTTGTTTTGGGCCGAGGTATTTTCTAAGGGAACATAGCTACGGATACATCACCGGTTTTAAACAATGACAGAATTATCTTAGTTGACTATACATATGTCTCTTTTTTGTAATGTTAAGTTGTACCCACCAGAAAATACTTAAGATTTATTGTAATTAACAACAAATACCTCGAAAAAATTGATGCAGTCCAGTGTGACTGTTGAAGAGTGTTTATAAGAATTTTTAGCTGTTGATTGTATAAAGCAGTTAAAATTTATGGTTTATAGGAGTGCTAGACAAGTCCAGGGGCACCCAACTTTGGATTTGGTAGGGGTGTGCGGTCCCGATATCTGAAACCCTAGTCTAGGGAGCGGAAGATAGGCTCCAAAAAATGACCCTTACGAACTCTTTTGGGGGGCTAAATTTGGGCTCTAGAAGCAAATATTGCTTGAAATGGTGGTTTTGGGAACTAAGTTTCAGAAAATGAGGCTAGGGAACTGAAAATTTTTGAAAATAGGGCTTGTGAACTAAAGATTGTGCTTGAAATGGGGGTCTTGGAAGCGGCAGAGGCATGAAAAGGGGGTCTTGAGGGCCATACATACCCGTACCACCTTTCTAGGTTAGTGCCCCTCCCCCAGGAACACAATCCTCCCAACTTTTCCCAAACATTTCTTGATTTTGCATCATTTGAAAGTGTTAGCAGTAAAATTGGCATCATGCATTGTTTGAATTAATCGGCAATTTATAGAATTAAAAGAATGTTTTACAAAGAAAGCTTTGTCTTTCAATATAAACACATCCAGCCAAAAATCTATAGTTTTTGAACTACATTCCAGGTCAAAAGTGTTTGCGCACCCTTAAATATTGCCAAAAACATAATTATTATATCAAACGGCCAAGACTGTGAAAAAATTCATGTTTTTTATAGGTGCTTAATATTTCCAATATAAGAAATTTATGTTCCTTCTGATATTCGATCTTCCATAACCATAAAAATGGCCGATTTCCTGGACCATATACAAATACACCACACCCACTTTTTGATATGTTCCTATGATGTTTATTATTCAATGCTCATTATCACCGGGTAGCCGTAAAGAACATTTTCAGGTGAAAAGTTTTCCAACAAATGTGCAGTTATGTATTTAAACTATGTTTATTATGTGCAGAAGAAAGTACACAATGCGATAAATGCAATTCTCTTTGAGTTTTGTAGATATATGTATGTAAAATATAAATCCGAAAAAATATGGCGCAAATGATGAACGATTCTCGAGATATGGCTGGTTAAAGGTTTGGTGCGCAAACACTTTTGACCGGGAGTGTATTCTGAATGTTGTGAATAACATTTTCACAGTATGGCATGGTTGACTGTTTTTATCCATCATATAAAGTATTGATCATCTGCAGACAAAATGTTGTCCAATGAGAGTATGAATTTTTAAGATTCTGACCAAAATTCCTCAACTTTATCCCCAATTACAAACTAGTGCATACTGTCTGCACATAGTGATGAAATGATTTTGAACCACTCCCTTTTGTATGATTTGCAACTGATTAGATCCAACACTGTAGCTTAAGTTAAAACTTAGGGATATTGAAAGGCTGCCTTGCAGTTTTGTTTGATGCGCATGGAGCATGATTTATTTTTTCTTTGCCTTGTGACATTTTGTGAATCTTTGTTATTGAAATTTACATATCTAGGTCAGCAAAAGTCACAATAGGTGCAGGAAATAGTTTGTGCATGAAAGAAAATGTTCGCGCTGTTTGTAATAACCATTTCCCTCTTCAAGGGGTTTTCTCAGAGATGCAGTTGCTTACGACTGCGAGATAACGATTTTTCATAAATAGTAAAAAATCAAAAAAAGTTTGCATCCGTTTTACGAACGCAAATTTCAATGCACACTGAACGCATGCTTTACTAACGCTTTTGGTTAATCACACGCCGCGTAATTTATATGCAGGAAATTATGCAGACACAGATGGGACATCAAAGTAATCAAATTTTATTGAAAAATGCCCTGTTGTTGTCATTTTTCTTGAAAATTAACACGGTGACCCAATCTTTTTATGTCAGCATTTTGAAGTGCACAAAAAATGCTTTAACATATGTAAAAATTACAAAAATCAATGGAGAATTTACTATTTTTAAAGCACATAATGATTGACATTTTGGAGCTTTCCTTATACTTTGTGTGGTAAATCGAATTTTTGGGAAAATATGTACAATTTGAAATGTCTGTATCTCAAAAACGAGCACAGTGACCTATTTATTTTATTTTATTTTAGATTCATTATCAGCACAAATAAATCTACCAAATACTAAATTTTTAAGAAAATCAATGGAGATTTTGCATAGATCTCTGAGAAAACCCCTTAATATTCTTGGTCTAAACAGTGTTGTGAGAACATGCCTTTGCTAAAGATTGTGAATCGGAAACACTTCTGTTATATACAGACTGAAATAATTTATTGTAGATGTAAATACAATTTATAATTCACCAAAACATGTGATATGATTGTGTGAAGGTATATGAATAATGTATGTAAATTGGTCTTGACATAACATTGATATTCAACAAAGTTAATCATTTTAATGAGAACTTTATTATACTCTATAACCCTTGGAAGTATGCAGCATTCACTTAGACTCTGTTACGAGATCCATAACATATCCCTGGTATCCTACGACATTGTGAACTTGTGTTTTTGCGTTGTGTAAGAGACTAGTAATGCTTGATAAGGATTAAGATCAAATCATTGCGTATTATTTTTGTACATGAATCCTTCATGATTTTTGTATTATTTTTGGCTAATTTTGTTACAATCGCATTGAACTTACAATCATTTGAGTATTCAGCAAAAGCACCACAATTCCCAAATCAAATGAAAAATTCAAAGATAACCCAACTAACTATGTATACCTTCTCAATAGGGAAAGTCTATTCAATTAACTAATCTTGGGGAAAAAATTTACCAGTTAACATGATTGGTAACCAGTCAATCATAAGCACGGTTTTGGTTCTGCTGGGTGAATTGGGAGGGTGTGTCTAAAGGTTAAAATTTATAACCGACCAAATTTTAATGGGAATGTTTCGCATCGTATTGTTTACATATGGACAAATGTAATTAAGTATAGATAAAACAAACATTTTCATATTAGAAAACCATATATTAAATATTGTTTAATTTTACTAAAGATTTTATTTATAATGAGAAAAATTGCACAAGAGTTAAAAAGAGACACGTTAATCACTAAGTGAAGAAACTCAAAATCTTATAAGTTATATATTTATTGTAATCAAAAAGGAACATTAGACAATGTATAAAAGGTGTAAACATTGGTAGTCACATTAGTAGTGTAAAACAAGTATAATCTCATGATTTTTATTGTGTACATGATTGGACACTTTGAATTGCACTCTTCAAGGCGACAAAAAGGTGTTTTAGGGCGGACAAACTTTCAAGATTGGACTTTGTTACTCGATATTATTTATTTCATATTTTTGGCAATGATCCCTCAAAAATGTGGAGGTGAATTTTACTCCCAAACAGCAACAAAAAATCTTTGGCCAAGCAGGTTTGCGAAACAGGGCATTTTTTCTATGCCTTAATAGGCAACAGGTTACATTATCTCTTAAATAATTAATTTTCACATGTAGATCTGAATTTTTTCATACTTTTTGCCTATTTCATCCAATTTTTTCTGAAATTAATGCATAATCATAAGATTTGTTATTTAGCTTAATTTTAGCTCCTTTAACAAGATTTTCCGCAGGTTTTCACCAAAAATCAGTTTCTGGTCTGCACATGTAAACTTGTTAACATGAAATCGTCGGGGCCAAAAGTGTGCTTTTGTGTTAAGCAAATTAAGAGCAAACCATAACAGATCACAGCCAATAAAAATCAAATGCATTGTATATACTGGTTCTGCTACTGGATTATACCTTGGAAGAAATAGATGAGAAGGAATCACAACAAAGACTTATCAAAGCATCAATCCATCTGCCGCCCTTTTAATTTCAATTGCTCGTCAAGAATCTGAAGTAGCAATTTAATGGCTCATTTAATTATGGTGCGAATGTTTCCACCAGATGTTCTATTCACGGTAATTTGTTTTGCTACGACAATAATACCCAGTGTTTGGAAACCATCGGTACCATCCGCGCTTTTCCAACCAAGTTTTTGCAAAATGTGTCCGACTTTGGTGCTCTGTTTTATTACTGGGCAGCATTGGGCACTTATTAGAAATACGTATGTATAGGTAATAACTTCGTACCAAACGAAGACGACAACAATCATTCACCGGAGATCACCGGATCGGAACATTATAAAATATGTCATTGATTGATCAGAGATGTCATTTGTCCTCCAGTCTTTAAATTTGATATTTGAGAATCTGCTGAACATCAAGATGCTGCAAGGTTCACAGTAGTTTATCATGTTAGTAAAGAAGTCCTCATGACACTTCATGTGTTGGTTTGTTTGTTCGTGCATAAATTGTCAGATAATTATTCCAGTAATAGCGGCAAATGGATTATGATCAACCTACTCGAAATGATTGCTCATCGATAACCTTCCTTTTCTTCACATGAATAGCAAAATGGATAATTGTATGACCGATTGAGATCATTGTGGTTCCTTCTCATCTATTTATTCCATGATTATACAATTAGGGATCTTGAAGCTTACTTAAAAGTCGAAACGTCAGAAAAATATCCCGGACAGACATGAATCAGTGAAATATTGTATTAAAATTAAAGACTAATCGCTATCATCAAATTTTCCTGTGTTTACTTCAAAATTACTATCTTAAATCAAGCCGTGCAGCGCCAGGAAACATTGAAATGGGCCGTATTGGTCTCGCCGATTTCTAAGCAGGTGTGTTTTGCGATGGCGCAACATACATCGATGTTATGATAATGGTGATTGTACTTTTCGTGTTATCCTTCTAGAACACAATGTAAAATGTACAGTAGGGATGGTCACTTGCTTTCGACTTAAGCGGTTTCGTACTTAGAGAATAAAAGATTGAATTATTGTTTCCATTACAAAAAAATAATGTACGCCCATCCATTATGAGACGATAGATGACAGGCAAAACAATAAATATTATCTTTTATTCTTAGTCACAAATTTGAGATATTTAAAGATCAAGAATCAAGTCAATCATTTACAAAAAAAGCAATAGACATCATTATAAGAAAACATACACCCAATCAAAATGCAAAACATTCCAATTTAAGTGGTGAATTGCGCGTCAAATGTGTGTACGAGGCCAAGTATGACAAAGATATTTCATATTAACTATTTGGTTCTGTTCTGTGTCTACAGTTTATTAAGGATTTCATCAAAATTCAAAGGAACATTAGTCTGACTAATGCCTATCCATCCATTTGGGGAGCGGGTTGGCGCAGCGGTAGTACCCTCGCCTTGCACCAACGAGGTCCTGGATTCGAGTCCTGTACCCGGCGCTTTATGCGCATTTGGTTTTCAGTCCATGCTCGCTTCCGCAGGTTTTTCTCTGGGTACTCCTGTCTTCCTCCTGCATTCAAAACTTAATTAAAAAACATCTTGAAGCCCTGTTGAAGATAAGCTTCCTTTAGCTTACTTGCCACACCATGTACCAAGTTGGGTTTTCTTGGCGAAAGCCTAAACAAGATGATTACTTTTTTGCTGGTTCTCTGTGTCTAGTTTTGGTTCCTGGTATCTTTTTGGCTCCACATTAAAAAAAAAGCTATAACTCTAAAGGCAATTTTAACCAACTTGGTAGAAATGTTTGTATGATCAATGGCTCTCCAGCTATTACTTTTTGATTCGTTCCATGTCTCTCTACTTTGGTACCCAGTGTGTTTTTGGCTTCACAAAAATAATGTTATAACTCGTCTACAAGCAATTTTCAGCAAACTTAAAGGAATGTTTGTCTGACCAAAGAATATCCATCTATTACTTTTTGGCTGGTTCCCTGTCTTCTGTCTTTATGTTTTTAACAGATTATAGCATTTTTCATGTGGAGGCAAAAAACACATGGAAACACCCAAATATATTGCCTCAAATCTGCCAGTAGTTGGAAGCATAATTGTGATGGCTCACCCTGAAAGGGGGGACTTTGGAGATGATATCAATTTTGATCATTTCATCTGTTACAGCATTTTCTAAGCTTTACAATGACACCTTACTTATTGAAATTTCTTATTATTTTCTTTATTTTTTGCTGCCTATTTTCATCAGTTTCTCAAAAAGTGCTCTGTCGCAAAGTCCCCCCTTTTTGGGGTGAGTCATCACAATTACTTTGTCCCGATGTCGAAAGCTGTAATGTATAATTGCATGAATCTCATTGAAGGAAAATGATATTATTTATTACTGAATCTCAGGATTGTAATTTGCTGTCCATATTGATTTGATGTGAGGAATACATGACTGAAATAAAATATATTACAGACCAAAGATGTGTGAATTTTATTCTTGCATGTTCTTAATTACTGCATCAGAAATATAATGATGCCATAGATATTGAAAGGAGATAAGACTGCCTATGCGCTGCGGAAGCTGACAATATTTCTTGCATAATTGGCCCAAAACGGGAAATGTCAATAGTGGTTCCACTGATCACACTTATTAACACAATTATTGTTGGGAGTTCACGGTTAATAACAAAACCGTTTACACAGTGTTTTATTCGGTCGTGTAACCGTGTAAACGCTTAAAATCATACAAATTCTCCGCCCGGCCAAATTCACACAGAGCTGCTGCCAGTGACTCGACGGCCAGAAGCCCCTCTGTAGACGGAGTCCGTCCCTGTGATGGATAAGCTTAAAACATGACTATTTTCATGGTCAATTTCAAACTTTTGGTTTCATTTTATGATAAAAATAGAACATTTTAGTTGTATTATTTCTCTGAATCTGATTTTTACTTCAATTGCTCAGAATCTGAGACTTTTATGTGATATTTCAGAGGTTTTTCCCATGACATTTCGAGAGGATTGTATCTGTGAATACTTAGAGGGGGCTATGGCAGAGTATTTAACAGTCAGAACATTGACTATTTATAGCTTGGATTTTAATAACAGCCCGTTTGACACGGCGCGGCGATTGTGATTTGAGCCTGATTATATGGAAGTTAACCATCGATTAATTAAGAAAATAAAAATACTATTACTAAATTACTTTCTTAAAAATCGTAATCTTGCTGCCCATGGATCGTTTTAGTTAAAGGTGATGCACATGAAAATGTTAATAATAGATGATATTTGGTGAAAATTCACACAAAATCCAAGAGAAAGGTTGATTGAACACATGTCACGTTTAACCGTTTGTAAACGTTTACGGCAGTTCCGTTCGTGTACACAGTCCCAACGTTAAACACAATAGACGTGTGTACACAAAAAATCAGACCGTCTTTCACTTGCTTTTTGTTCACAAACTGAAAAAATACACACAGGTCTATAATAAGACTCTTTTCCAAACTTTAATATTAGAGTTATAATGCTAACTTTTGTTTCATTTGATTGCAAGAGTACTGAAAGTACAATAGTAATTATTCCCCATAGATTTAGCGTGTGGTAAAAATGCCCACTATGATATTTGTTTGGAAACTGTGCAGTGGCTCGAAACGTCCTTAGCGGAGTCATTTGCATAAATTATGTGTCCTAATGACATGAAAGATAGCCCGATTTTGCTGCCTGCATTTGCAGCACATTCTCGTAACTACTTTTGAACCGATTAAGAGCCCCTCCACCCACCGTAGAACCGTAGAGCATACATCATCATTATATTGCCATGTTAGAGGGGAGCGTGACCGAGCGATTACAGCATGGGTCTCATAATATCATAATACAGAGGTTGTGGGTTCGAGCCCCGGGCCCGGTGGTTCACGTCTCCTTGTTTCCTTGGGCAGGAAACTTCACTCTAATTGCTCCGTGGTTCAGAAGTCACGTTAAGCTGTTGGTTCCCTGTGCGAATGCTCCTTCTTGGGGCGCTGCATACAGTGTATACCTGGTAAGTCTACTGTTGTATGATAAATGCAATTGTAAGCTTACCTACTTATGCAACCGCATTTGCATGAAAATGTCTGCGATATCTAAAATCATGAAAACAGAAATCAAAGCAAATTACTACCTATAAAAGATTTGACCCTCCGTGTAACATTCCAAGACATGACATTAAAGCAATGAATTGAAGCAGTATATACTAGAAATCACCGGCATTCTTCACATAATTAATTATATACGATATTATATCATGTTTGCAGTGATTTGAGCCGTGCAAAAAAAATTTTCCATTGCAATGGCTATGAATATCCTATCGGTGAGTTCTCTACGACTGTATTTGGTGAGAAGGCTGCGACTGGTCTGGATATTCTTATTATTTTTTGCTGCCTATTTTCACCTGTTTCTTAAAAGTGTTCTGTCGCAAAGTCCCCCTTTTCGGGGTGAGTTATCGCATATGATATTAAAGCAATATGAATTGAAGCAGTATATACCATAACTCAGTAGCATTTCTCACATGATTAAATATGATACTATTGTCTCTTATATACATGCCATTCATCAAAATATTCTCTTTTTGAGAATATATAAAACAGTTGCTAAAAACAGTGCAATGGCTATGAAAATGAGTATCCTATCGGTGAGTTCTCTACGACTGTATTTGGTGAGAAGGCTGCGGCTGGTCTGGATCACTCCACCCATGCCTTTGAATTCCTCTTGAGTCTCTTGTAAAGTAGTAGAAGAGTGGACTGCAAGCAAAAAAGAAAAAAGCAAGAGATTAAAGGAACATGATCCGATTGCTTCAACTTTTTTCAAACTTTTGGTATCAATATATTGCTAATATTTTTCTCATGACCCTTGTGAAATTTTACAGCCTAGTTGAAGGAGCTTGGTCCGATTTTTCAAAGGTTAGTTTTCAATGTCACATGCAAGAAGACCACTAAAGAGGTTTAAGTTTCAAATTTCAGCTGAATCAGTCAAACCATTTTGATTTTATGAGCAATTTTGTATTTCAGAGCTGCCTATATGTTACTGTGTAAAATTAATTATGGTTACCATAATCAGACACATTTTCATATATATCTTCAAAACGGAACATAACTCAGCCGTGAAATTTCACATGGGTTATGAGAAAAATATGATTAACCTTTTGGTACCAAAATCTCAAAAAGTTTGAAAAAAAATTGAGGCAATCGGACCATGCTCCTTTAAGTTCCCTTTTGGAGATATATATGAAAATGTGTCCAATTATGGTAACCATAATTAATTTTACACAGTAATGTATAGGCCTTTTTTAAATACACAATCCCCATAAAATCAAAATTGTTAGACAGATTCAGCTGAAATTTGAAACTTAACACTCTTTAGTGATTAACTTTTATATGACACTGAAAATTAAATTTTGAAAAATTGGTCCAAGCTTCTTTAAGATAAACTAACAGAATGAAATGTAGTAAATGCTATTAGAAAATGCTTATCAACAAAAAAAACATGTGTAGTAAATAGAGTAAACTTAAACGGCCTGAAACTTTGATTTTAGTAAAATCTTAATAATTGGCGTAAAGAATGAAATCTATATGAACTTGGGAAAGTTGTTACAAGAGGCTACTCAGATTTCATTTGTGTACAGATTGGAGGCCGGAAATTCCATCCGAGTGGCGGGCGAGTACTAATGTCCAGCCTTGTCTGAGGGGCAGATATGCCTCCGTCCTTCTTACCTAAACACTAGATGCCATCATGTGATTTATGCTCATGAGGTTTTCTGTAATACTGCCGGCTGTTTTGGCAACTGGGGGGGGGGGTCATATACTCCTGTGGCCTTGTCTGATGTCTGATTTGTGAGTTCAATCTGTTTCACACTAAGATGCCGCCATCATGCGATTTATGCTCATGAGGTTTTCGGTGATACTGACCCGACTGTTTTGGCAAGGGGGGTGTCAGATATGCTTCCGGCTTTCTAACCTAATGTTTGATACTGGCCACTGCTGCTAGCTGTTTTGTCAAAGTGGGGGTTGGGGGTTGGTCAGATATACCTGTGGCCTTCTTACCTAATATTTGATTTGTGAGTTCATTTTGTTTAACATTTGATACCATCATCCGATTTATGCTCATTAAGTTTTTTGTAATACTGCCGACTGTTTTGGCAAGGGGGGTGTCAGATATGCTTCCGGCTTTCTAACCTAATGTTTGATATTGTCAAAGTGGGGGTTGGGGGTTGATCAGATATATCTGTGGCCTTCTTACCTAATGTTTGGTTTGAGAGTTCACTCTGTTTCACACTAGATGCCATCATGCGATTTATGCTCATTAAGTTTTCGGTGATACTGCTAGCTGTTTTGGCAAGACTCTCTTTATTTGTCCTGTGAAAAAAGAATACAAATGAAATATAATGTATAGCTGGATGTATGTGTTACAAACTCAGATGTATAGACTGCCAATCGTGGAGAGCATTCGTTACAAAGCCTGTCACTTTAGATCTTATATTTACTTATCATCTTACTTTCAGTCTCGTGCTCACAAAACAAAATGCAGCCTCCGTTTGGACTTAGCCATATCCTTTGAGGTCCCTTGTGCCAAAAATGTGCTGGTGGCCATTTCTAGCCCTTAACTTTGGATGAGCTGCCCATTAGTATCCATTCTGTTGTTAATTTAAACACCCTTAAAAAAATTTCATCTTTTCCCTTAATTTCTTGTTTTTCGTTTCTTCCAAGTGCTTTGTCCACATTGTAAACAACATTTAACAAATCATCTTATTATTAGAATTATTATATACAAATACAAATGGATCATATTAGGAAAATGCTGCAAAATACTATTGCGACCATGCCACCAGAATGGGAGGAAATAGGGCAAATATAAATTTATTGGACAATGTAAACAAAAATCCAGGGTTGGGGTACATTGACAAACAATGGGCCCTGCACTCTGGATTTTGGTTTACGCCGTCCAATATATTCTTGTTTGGGCTGTAGTTCTATTTGCTTCTTTTCTTGTCAGGAGGTTCTCCCATCTTCAGGGGTGTGAGAGAAATGTGATAAAAAGAGCTGAAAAAAGCTGAAAATGGTGACAAAATACCAAAAATAGGCTGAAAATGAAAGAAAAAGCTGAAATTATGACTCTTTTGAAGCCATTAAAAAGCTGAACTCTCACACCCCTGCATCATGAACCAAGTGGGCAAGTATTTTGAACCACTTTTCCTAAATCTTAGAAATGATTATTGTTTACCTTTTTCTGACTTCAGGATCAGCGCCACCTTTCAGCAGTTCATTCCTTTCATTTTTGTCTATGGAAAGCTTGCACGATAAGTTGGCTTTTCTAACTGCTGTCTTTGTACTAAAATAAATAGGAAACAAAAATATAATTAGCGATTACATCTGATTCTATCGTCATTATCCAAACACAAAGTCCATATGCACACAGCAGAACCCGCCGCATGCCTCGTTGCTGTGCTTTGCACCGCGACGGCGCTTTCCGCCGCTGTTGGGTCCAAGGGAACATAGTCCATCTAGATGGACCTCACAAGCGAGCGCTGTAGGCGCGAGGTCCATCAACTTACACACCAAACCCCCTGCTGGGTTTCTCCAATAGAAAATTGGTGAACAGTCAATTCTAGCTAAACAAATAGAGGTATTATGTAATAGATGGTTCTATTTGACTCAGACTTGAAAAATAAAAGAAATGCATAGGTTTTTGGTTATCACATATTCTTGAGTTACAGGGTAGTAACATATTTCACTTGCCTTGGATTTCCAAGGCAGGATTTGTTGTAAGTTGATGGACCTCACGCTTCGCGTTCGCTTATGAGGTCCATCTGGATGGACTAAGGGAACAAGGCTTGTTCTAAAGTTAGTCCCGGACTGATTTGGAATTTTGGAAAATGTGTGTTCTTGTTTAAAGGAGCTTGGTCCGATTTTCAAATTTTAATTTTCAATGTCAATGAAAGATGACCACTCAAGCGGTCTAAATTTCAAATTTCAGCTTAATCGGTCAAACCCTTTTGATTTTATGGGCAAATTTGTATTTCAGAGTCGCCTATACGTTACTATGTAAAATTAATTATGGTTACCATAAT
>JXSR01S022381.1:112285-129499 GCA_000969725.1 Ophiothrix spiculata
ATGATTTGAAAAACACAGGCTAATTTATTTTCCTGTATGGTCATATTGGTTTATATGCGTTTATCAGCTTCTAACTTTATACTTTGACTAAGTTTGAGTTTTATAGAGTTTAATGAAGCTTCTGGCAATTTATAGATGCAAGATTATGGATGTTCTGAAGGCAAACCTTAACTCTTGATTTAAATAGACTTATTCAGCTAAGATATATGTTTCATTTGATCTACTTCTTCTAGTATACAGTGAGCGTATATTTGTTGATACCGTATATTTTCTCTCTCCGCAGGTGTTTGATGCAGCTGACGTGTTATTCAGTGACTTTATTGATGAGGTATGTAAACAAGGGTTTGATCTTATATGCTTTATATAATAAGAGATGTCAGTTTTCAGTGAATTTCCTTAAGCCTAAAAGAGCCGGGCTTTTTCGATCCACCTCACAGCCCGGAGGGATCCACCCCCTTACGATCTCGGAAACCGATTGACGTAATATTTAAAAGTGTAGGGTACTGGTGGATAGCTATGACCCTCACGAGTCCATTGGTACCAAAAAAAGTGAAAAAGTACCTTGTATGACATCAAAGTGAAGTCATGTGAAGTAACGTCATGTCAAGAATTGCAAAAATCACCAAAAATCATGGTTTTTGGCTATTTTTTCAAGCAAAAGTTACATTCTTTAGCAATGATGTGTGTCACAGTATGCTTACACATGTTCTTGCTCCAAATAAATCAAATAAAACATAGTGGAAGGGTATCCTGAAAGCACAAAAACAATTTTTGTGCAATTTCCATTGAAAATCAGTTTTTGATCAGTTTTTCGTTTGACCCAGCGTGCCAATGTCATCTTTTAACCAGTTCAAAAAGCAGACTCATATATTTAGATCTGCAAAGAGTGATCTTTAAATAATGTTCATATGTGACTTGCTCCCACAAAACCCGGACAAAGTCGCCAGAACACTTAAGGAGATATAGCCCAATAAACTTGTCACAAATCAATAGAAAACAAAGGATTTTTCAACCAAATTTCACTTTTTGACGACAAAACATTGGGCAATCCTGGAGTATGATATATCATTGGAAAGCTTATAATTTCGCCATTTTAAATTGGGTAAAATTTGAAAAATGGATTTGTCCGACTTTGAAGTAAAAGGTTTCAAAATGGCCTGAAAAAGTTTAAAATTGCAAATTAACTACAGTTTGACCATGTGTTATTTACACATGAAAAAATCCTGAAACCAAGTATCTCTTGTTTAACCCTAAATGAGCCGTGTTGTGATTGTCTATATGAGTTATACACTGCCACTCTAAAGTATTTCCGCACAAAACCTTTATTCAGCCATATCTCAAAGGGTGTTTATCTGATTTTCATAATTGTTTGACAGAGTCTATGGTCATTCTTTTTAATGTGGGCACCCATAAATGGTGGATTTGTTACATGGAGAGTGATTTATGCATCAATTTTTGTCATATCATTTCAACAATCAAATGAAATGTCATAATTTTGGTATGATTTTAAAGACAATTTATTTGACTTTTAAGAAATCAAGAATAGAACCCAAATGAAGTGATTAATTAAGCTTAATGACCCGTTAAAGCTACTTAGCCAGGGTGGAGTTGGGTGAGGTTGAGGTGGGTGAGGTTGAGGCATCATGAAAATTGTGCATGAATTGTTCTGTCATATCTCCTTAAAAAACCATTGAAGTGTCACAAATCTTATATGATTTTTAAGGCTAGTTATTGTTTATCAAAAACAAGTTGGAATTAACAGGAATAAAATTGATTATTAACGCTATTAACAAGTATAAGTCAATAAGCTAATTTAGCCAGGCATAAATGTGGTTGGTGTGGATGAGTTACGTACATTGTGCATCAAATGTTGTCACAACTTTTCAATAATCGTATGAAATGTCATAAATTTGGTATGGTTTTGAAGATAATGTATTAGCCTATAAAATCAATTGAAAATATTAGCCAATTAAAGGTATTAATTAACTCTAATCAACGATTACCAGGAAGGAGTTAGATATGCATGAAGTGAATGAGATGAAACGCAAATGGGCCTCACCTCAAAAAGGATGACCACATATTGTTTAATTATCGAAGTAACTATTCCGGATTTGCATTCATTGCATTTGAAAATATGGCATGTAATGCATATTACTAACTTTCGTCTGAAAATAAAAAAATTGAGTTTATATACATTTCTGCGCATTTGTTTTAAAACTTACAACGTGAAAATATTCTATATTGTTACAAGGTAATAATGAGGTTATGAAAAATCAATTATTTACTTAGTAATGAGATTTGTACTTGTGGTGTATTTGTATATGGTCCATGAAAATCAGCCATTTTCAAAGCAATGGAAGATTAAATATTTAAAGAAACATCGATTTATTCATATTGAATAGATAAGTTACCTATACTAGTATGAATCTTTGATGATTCTAGGTCGTTTAATATAAAAAACGATGCTTTTGAACGTTTTTAATTGTGCGGAAATACTTTTGAGCGCGAGTGTATATGCTGATTCCATATATGTTTGTAAATACGAACCTGTTGACCAATGGATTCATACAGAAGCCACTGACTGAATGTTATATGTCATATATAATATTATATTTTAATCACTTCACCAGTTTTATTTCTCTCAGTTGACTAACAATATCCACAAAACCTACACAATTTCTATTCCCTCTACCCAGGTCAAGCAGCTGATGAATGAATATGGTAGTGCTGTAGCAGGCTGGAGACCTAATCTCAAATCTTTCAAGCAACTCCTGGTGTTCTCATCAACATGGACACCAGCACTCAACTCATTTTTGAACAGCTACATGACTGACCCTGTGGTTGCCATCACAGCACCTCTAGAGGCAGCTGTCTACGCACATATCAAATGGGTAGGTGTTAAGGTTTGGTCCAACTGGGCTGTTTTTCCTCCATGATATATTCCTGACGTAAATTGAGTAAATTGGCCAAAGGTTTTCCGGATTTTTTTGCCAATGCTTTTTGATGTCTGTGATCCCAGGCTCATGATATTTAAGGGAAGTACTTATTTTCCCAAAAATTCACCCAATTTACCACACAAGGGTATTTATTCCCTCAAGACCATTGAGGGCGTGATGAGAGACAAGCGAACATGCACTTAACAAAGATGAGGGGGTCTACAAGTTAAACATCATCTACGACCAAAACATCCTCACGCCCTCAACGGCAGCTGTCAAGAAGTATAAAACCAACAGACAGAGTGGATTTGGTCGCCAATCTTAAGAAGTTCATAGTCTATGAACAAAACGTCACTAATATGTTTATTGTAATAAATGTGATGTCGTAATTCGTTTGACCTCGACCTAACATTGCATAAAATATGTTTACAGTTGCATCACCAAACTTAATAGTGAATTTCTGTGTTACTGTAAAACAAGAAATATTTGCGGAAAGAAAATGTTTGTGAATTTCAGAATCTGGGGTTTTTGGCGGCATTTTAATTTCACTAATTGCATCAGCATGCCATTGAAATCATTGTACATTATTAATATTAGCGGCAAATTAATTTTGTGATTTTGGGGTATTAGCGAAATTAAATTGCTAGCAAATATTTCTTGTTTTACAGTATGTTATTGTATTTTGCTTTGTTATATTTCATCTGTAAAGGGGCACAACATCATTATCATCACAAGCGTTTACTTTTTGAAGTGCCTCCTACATCTTGTGTCTTGTTTTGTTGTTTGATGGAAAAAATAAATGAATTTGAATGAACATTGTGTTTTCATTTTGTTTTCACCATGCAGCTTGCCCACATAACACGTCCCACAGAGCGGTTCCAGTATCTATGCAATGTGCTAGACTCCTGCCAAGCTTCAGCTTCCAAAGTAGCTGTGTTTGTAAATACAAGGAAGGAGGCAGAGTCTTTGCAGAAGGTAAACTAGACATGGTAGAAATCATTATTAGATTTTTTTGCAAAGACTGATACGTGTTGATCTTGTATGAATGATTTAGGTATTCAAACACGCTACAGAGTTGTCCAACGCCAATCAACAACGATGCATCCATGCGTCCGCGTATTTTTATTGCGCGAGGGTGGCTTTAGCCACTCGAGCGTGATAAAATTACGCTGACGCATCGGATGCAGAGTTGTTGATTGCCGATGAACAACTTTGTAGCGTGTTTGAATACCTTTCAACAACTTCCTAACAAATCTTCCTAAAAACGTATGAATTAAATTCTAAATGTTTTCAATTTAACAAATATTCATCTTCATAACAATATTTAGCAGAATCTGAAGCAAGCAAAATGCTAGTTATTAAATGTTTGTTGCTTCGTCTTTTTTTACTGTTCCCAAAGGCCAGCCCTTGCACGTACTCGAGTTGCGACGCACGATGAACATTGCGCTGACTTAGGTGTACTGCATAAACGCACCTCTTTGTACGCTGTTCGGTGCGTGATGCGCTTATTTGTATACCAACTGTGGATTCATCACAAATCAACAACGGTGCGCTCATGTATAAGAAGATACAATGAGTTGTTGAATAGCATATGTGTCATTCTTGAAATTTCACTGAAACATTTGTAATAATATTTAACATATCAGACCGAGTGCCATGAGTTGTGGCCATAATTTGTAAAGAATGGACATTTGTTGGTATGTTCCAAAAAATATAGTTAAAATTTTACCTTAAGCTGATTTTAAATTTCTGTTAAAACACCTATTACAGTTATGTATTACTTATTTTTCGTACATGTTTTACCTGATTGATTTTTAATCATTTTTTGACAATTTTAATTTACATATTTTTAATTATATGACAAATTATGTATATTTACTTATTAATTTGATGGCATTCTTGTCAATCAAATGATAAATTTGTTCCTGATCGTTCTCATTTTCTCATTCAATACACTAAATATTGATGGTTAGGATTAATATCACATTCGACTTACCGCCTCATGCGATATGAAACCAAACAATTAATATTTTCTCGTAATTATTAATTGATAGTTTATTAAATTTTACCCATCAATGATAAGCTTTAAGGAGCCTTAGCTATATTGAACTATATATAGGCCTACGTTCAGGTATGCATTAAAGTTCAATTCTGAATATCCTTAATTATGTTTTATCTTTATTTTAGATGCTTGTAAATGCTCAGTACTACACATTATTGGCTCATAAAGAAATGGGATCACATCATGTAGAACAGGTTATAAGCGATTGGCGGTCATCACATAGGGGAGATTCCATGCCAGTACTGGGTAAGTCGCGTCCTATTCTATTTAAAAGCATTGGTAAAATTGAGGACCCTAGAACCAGAAGGGGGGTTAAGTCACATTGAGTACAAACTAAGAAATGGCACAAACAACATATCATTTGTGTTGTCTTGAATGGTATTGCTGTATCTCGCAGTGACTCTTACACATGCTCTGATCATCAAATTACTACAAAACTTGTACAGAATGTAGAAATGAGAATTCTGTAGCAGGAAATTGACACAACTCAATTTTCAAGATTTTGTGACTTAACCCCCTTTTAGTTCTAGGGTCCTCAATTGCTTTCCCAAGATACAGTTATTGCAACATATGTATAACTAAAATTTAAATTTTTATCATCAACTTTATGTGCAGTCAAAGCCAGGGAGAGGTTGGGGTGCTACTCAAGTTTGTTTTTGGACGTGCCTCTTTGAAATTCGAAAAGCCACCCATCCAAATACTAATTTTTCATAAGGGGGACCCATCCATGTATTAGATCTCTTAAATTTTGAGTCAAATTCATTGAAATGTTACATATTTTTGACCAAATTGATTTGGCGAGCATTTTGAAAGGAAAACTCATCAAAATACCAAACATTGCGAAGATACCTGAATTTGCGGATTGTCCCTATAACCACTTTTGTACTAAGTAACACCCCCCTCTCTGGAGGGGTAGGGGTGGGGAGGGGGTTGCAAGAGACTCAAACCGATAAATTAAGTATTAAGATTTTTTTTAAAAGGTACTTTAGACAGATGACATCATCATGAGCTATGCATCACCAGTGCTACCTGTGCATTTCATTACAGGTTTTAAAATAACAGACAAGTATTAGACAGGAGAAGACTTAAGATTTGTAAATAAAAGTTTGGCTATTTTATTATACTTTTTGTAGTTTGTAGTCACCAATGAGCTGGGCATCACAAATGCTACCTGTGTGATTCATTACAATTTTCCTAATAACAGACCAGCATTAGGCATTCAGACTCAAGATTGTAAAAAATTCTGGGTTTTCCGTTATTATTTTTTCTAGTTTTGACGGATAACATCATCAATGAGCTTGGTATCACCAATGCAACCTGTGTGATTCATTACAATTTCCCAAATAACAGACGAGTACTAGGCAGTCGACTCGGGATAATGATGGACAACTTCACCTCACAGATTGATGGAGAAAGGACCAAGAAAAAGGTACACTGATTAAAAGAGTGATTTTGAATTTGTTACCCAACCTTGTAGAAATTTGTATTTTAATCTTGTCAATGAAAGCCGATATGTGACACAATCAAGTAAAATAAGTCAAATCTCCTCAAACCAATTTTTTTTTTATTTGTTTATGAAATCTTATTTGTACACTAAAATGTAACATTTTGATCCAAACCCTGTCATTTTGGGTCAAAATTTGGTCAGTAGTAGTGGGAAAGGGAAATATTAAATTTAGCAATGCTAGAGATGTTTTTTGATCAAAGCAAGTTTATTTTTGTAATCGAGGCTAATTTCAAAAACACAGCTTTGAGGTCAACTATACTGAATTTCAACTCAACTTGCAGAATTTTAGGTTAGCATTTCTGCTAGGACAGCATTAATGTATGAAATGGGTCTTAGGGGCTTTGTATCTGGGTGCCAGGAGTTTTTTTTTTTCAAAATCTTTACATTCTAAGCAATACAAACAATGCAGAATTGATAAACGCAGAGATGCCACATTTCAGAATAAATTCTGAATTCAGAATTTTTCAATTGGTTTAAGCCTAAATTCAGATTTTTTTATTGGTTGTTTCATGTACAAAGGTATAGGCAATTTTGGTTTCTCACATTCTTTCGAAGTATTTCAGATTTTTTGAACACCAATGAGTGGCATCTCTGTAAACGTAGGGGTAAAATTAAGGGTTTTAAAAATATAAGTACTTTGAAAATGTTATAATCTATAGAGTGTTTGACCAATGCATCTTCTGCCCAATTTGTATTGTTCTTTCTGCATTTTCTGTCAATTTGTTTTGCTTTTTCCCCAAGTGAAATATTAATAGTTTTCTCTTGTAGGGTCAGAGACTTTAATAAAATCCAAATCATCAGCCAGTTTTTGTTTTTATCTTGGACCTCCCCACCCCACTTTGTTCAGCAGATGCTCTGCCAACTGAACCAAACCTAGGTGACTTGAAGCACTAGATTTTATTTGCATGAAGCTCAAATCCTTGTATCTCTTTTCTTTCTAGCAAAAAGCAGTAAGCAGATAAATCAGTTTTAGCAACAAATATGAGTGGTGCTTCGGCAAAATGAGCGGAAAGTCGCGATTGAAGATTTTGAATAAATGGCCGCTAAAGTAAATATATGGTGAAAATATCAAATTTTGTTTTTTGACATAAACACATTAATGCTTAAGTGTTAAACTGTACCTCGCGTTTTGAAGGTCAATTATGCCGGGAAGTGCAATTATTCACGGGTAATTGATTGCGTTTTGCTATCTCACACTATAGTAATCAGTAACTTTAAAATTGATTTGCGATAATTTTATCTGCCAGATTTTGAGTGGACTGCCTTGTATTTTGATCTCTAAATGAAGATTGTAGAAAAGAAGCTGAGATTAAAGAGAATTAAAATATGTCATTAACTCAGTTTTGGAAATCGCAACTTCCTGCTCATTTTGCCAGAGCACCACTCATATGAATGTGGAGCACTGTGATGCAGCAGTTAGAGCATTGGATTTGTGTAGATGTTGTTGGTTCAAGCCCTAAGCTGGACACCTTAGTGTTGAGTCTTTGACTCAAGCAAGATTCTTTCTCCACACCCAAGTTATAGAAATGGGTACTGGCCGCGGTATGTAAAAAAGTACTTGGAAGGTTATTCAGACAGTTGTGCTTGAGGAGTGGCATACCCAGGGCTCAAACCTTACCATGAAACCATCAATCCCAGCTCGCAGATGGACCTCTGATGGGGTCCAGGGGCAACATCAGAGGTCCATCTGCGAGCTCCTGAAACCATCAATCCCAGCTCTGATCATACGATCTTTCTCAGTTAGGTCATTCCCCTAAATTAGGGCAGGTCACTAATGAAGGCTACCATGTATTTTACAAAACAGAATAAGTAAAGTTATAGCTCTAAAATTTATTTTTTTACTTTTCCCTATGTATTTAAAGAAACATTCCAACTGCCAAACCATGCTGCTACTAGACAAAGAGAACACCAAGCATTTGCCAACACTGAGTCGAGTTCTATCAAGATGCAGCCGTGACCTGTCAGAAAGGCTGGGTGTTGACAGCGCTGTCCAGGTAAAGCTGGTTTCAGACTAGCCTGTCGTGCTGTCGCACGACCATACGACAGGCAAAAATTTAAAGTGCACAAACTCGACCTTGTCGCATCAGAAAATGTTTGCGATAAGCCAATATATCGATTACCCTGTCGTGATGGTCGCAACGACACGGTATTTTGAGTTGGAAAAAATTCAACTTTTCTTGCGACAGACCATTGCAGCAATATGCAAATGTGTCGTGCTACAGTACGACAACTCAAAATTGCAAATGTTTGGTCGTTTGCCGCAACGTCGTGTGCCGCAACGACAGCTAGTCTGAAACCACCTTTAGTATTGATGGGTCATTCAGCTTAAGTTTGGGTGAGCATTTGCCAAGTTTTGGTGAGCATTTGGCAACACTGAGCCAGGTCCTATCAAGATGTAGCCGTGACCTGTCAGAAAGGCTTGGTGTTGACGGTGCTGTCCAGGTTAGTATGAAAGATCACTAGCTTCAGCGTAAGTTTGGGTGAGCATTTGCCAAGTTTTAGTGAGCATTTGTCCACATTGAGCCAGGTTCTATCAAGATGTAGCCGTGACCTGTCAGAAAGGCTTGGTGTTGACGGTGCTGTCCAGGTTAGTATGAAAGATCACTAGCTTCAGCGTAAGTTTGGGTGAGCATTTGCCAAGTTTTAGTGAGCATTTGCCCTCACTGAGTCGAGTTCTATCAAGATGCAGCTGTGACCTGTCAGAAAGGCTTGGTGTTGACATTGCTATCCACATTTGTATTCAAAGGCCACAAGCTTATGGTCAAGAGAAGACAAGTATTCATCACCACTAAGCCAGGTTCTTTCAAGAAAGACTTGGCATTGACAGTGCCATCCATGTTTGTATTCAAATCCAACAAGACAAGGATCAAATTTAGGCAAGTATTTTGCCTCACTGAGCCAGTTTTATCTAGATCTGTGACCTATCAGAAAGATTTGTGTTGACAGTGCTATCCAGGTTAGATTTTAGTTATCACAACGTTAGCCCATGTTTGGGAGACACCTAACCATGTAAGCTCCCTTGGTCAAGTGGTTAAGGCGTTGGAATTGTTTTCCAGCAGTCCTGGGTTCGTTCCCTAGCTGGACAGGCACATTTTTCCTTCTGTCTTTAACATTCCAACAACAAAGTAGTTAAAATTTAATAATAATTTGTTTATTTTACTCTGTAAAGCCTTTCAGGTTAGAACAATGGTGTTATTCAGATTTGTATTAAATTTAAGAAATATGTAACAGCTTCTTTGTCCTTCGCCTTCTAAAACCAAGTTACCCTTCATTTGCTGCAGTAACATTACTGAGACATGCACTTGAAGAGCATCAAATGCATTGAATTATAAACTTGCACAAGCATGCTTAAATAGTGCTTAATCATAAACTCAGCAGATTTTCTTCATTGTTCATTAAAAAAAAAGTTATTGACCGTGCATTTCTTTTTTGTTTTGTTTTTGATCTATTTCTCTTCATTCAATATCTTGCAGCAAAAGGAATCTGAGAAGAAAGACATTACACTATGCCACAATTTGAAGAGACTAGGATACTGCAAGTATGTTTATACTCCTTGAAACCTGTCATTAAAGTTATATGAGTTTTAAACGAAATTGAAGGACTAACCGAGCCTTGAAATAAGTAGGCACGGGGCGGAAATTTGCGTTCGTAGAGCTACTAATCACACCAGGCATGCCATCAAAATTAGGCAGCCAAGGGAGATTATTTATTGTCAAACTGTGCCTGTATGGATCATTCCAGTATGCTGAACTCTCCCTAGAATTGTCGATTGTGAACATCCTGTGTCGTTATGTCATCATTTTGATGTAACCATCTTAATCGTTTTCAAGTGAATTTTTGTCATTTTCAGTGATCGTCTGTTTTAGAAATTGTTGCTGATGATTGAGATATTGCTCCTGGTTTCTGTTAAAATTCTTTGAACTAGGGGAGTTTTCAAATGTAAATTGCCTCCGGTGTCTTTATCATAGTCATTAAAAAATTTCTGGGCAAGGTTTAAATGAAAAGTAATAATGGGATATTATAACTAATCAGAATGAGAATGACTGAGCTTAATTTTTCCCAGCACACATTTTTAAATGCAGTGTCAAAATAATGTTTACTATTTGATTTCATCTGTTTAGGGAATTCCCACTTTGTCCAGATCGACACATGATCAGAGCAGACCTTGATGCTCCTGGATACCAGTCTCTGTACATGGAACTGCCACAGTCTGGCATTGTAAAGGTAAGTCCTAGCTTGACCTTGTTTTATAAAGATTAGAATCAAACAAACGTTTGATGAAATGGGCCATTGAAATCGCTATGTTGAATTTATATTGAATTGATCAGGTAAACCATAAAATCTCTAAGATCAAATGGAATCGTGCCATGCCCCTGAAACTTTTAATGAAGTGACATGAGTATCAGAATTCACTATAGTAATAGGAATTGATATAATGTGGATCAGGAATCTTTCATTAACAAAGATGTCCTGAAACTATAAAAAGGTGGCAGCCAGACCTCTTTGCCAAGTATGGTATTCTGTTTATACCTGAAAGTGAGAATTTTTCAATTTAGTATAGTGCTGGAAATTTGACCAAAATTGTGAGGTTTATTTTCCAAGCTTTGAATTTTTTCAATACATTTATGCAAATGTCCCTTTTCTTCACTACAGATCCATATCACATACATTGTAGACGCAAGCTGTTACCATGGTCGCATTCTTGAATATCGCTCCACCGAAGGCAGCGACCCCGTTGACATGACTAGCAAATATTCAACTCTTGGAATGGATTTAACCAAGTGTTATGGACAGGATGCAGCAAAGAAACAAATCCACGGGTCACCAGAGGTCAACGCGCTATGTGCATACGAAGATGATCAGAGAGTATTCCATAGAGTTCGGGTGGTTAAATTGAACAGAAGAAATAATGTGCTAAGAGATGTTAAGGTGAGGAGTTTTATTATTAATCCCATATAACCAGAGGGGGAAGGACACCACCCCCAGAAAAAATATCTGCTTATCCCTCCACTCACCCTCTCCAAATAAAGTCAGAAAAGTATAAAGTTTAATCTTGATGTAATTGTGCAAAATTCAGTTCTTTTATGGGTTTTCTTTTCAAATATTCAACAATTTGTGACAAAATGGTTCAAATTTTGGCAAAATCAAAGAAAAACTGTATAGAATATTCTGAAAATTTACCAAATTTTCATGGAAAACTGATTAAATGAATTTAAGCAAAATTTAGGTGACTATCAGAGTAGCCGGTACCCACGCTACTACGCTAGTACCCCACTATTTTGCACTATGCATGGGATCCGCTAGTTGCCTGGATCCCCTTGGACCCTAATTAGAACACACAGGGGGTCAATTGCTATACATGGTCCAAGTTTAGTCCAGGGTTTTTGAGTCAACTTTTTGGACAATTTCAAGAGTTGACCTATATATGACCTTTGACTTTGGATGACCGTGACTGGACCCCCCCTCCTAAGCACCCATCCCCCTTTGGAACACACATGGGGCCAATTGCTATATGCTATACATGGTCCAAGTTTTGTCCAGATCGTGTCAAGGGTTCTGGAGATATAAACTAACATACATATATACAAACAAACAAACAAACATACCTATCTTCTTACCTACCAACATACATACAAATCTCTTAACCACTGCCACAGCTACACCATGGGTGAGAGTAAACTTGATGAAGTTGATGAGTTTAAGCTTCTTGGTGTCACTTTCAGTAAAGATCTTTCTTTTGACTCTCACATTGATATTATATCTAGGAAGGTTTCTAAATTGTCTGGCTTCATCATTAGATGCACAAGAACATGAACTCTTTTGCTTTGTTGAATCTCTTTAAAGCTCTCATTTTACCTCGCATTGTCTATTGTGCTTGTGTCTGGGCTCCTTATCAGCAAAATCACTTGGCCAGATTAGAAAAAGTACAGAGGAAAGTTACACGTACTCTGTTCTTTAAACAATCTCCAAATGCTGATGTTAGGCCTCCTTACTCTGAAAAACTTCTTAGCTTGGATTTAGTTAGGCTTGAAGACACTTTCAAGATTCTTAGGCTTGTTCTTGGTTTCAAGATTTTGAGTGGTTTGGCCCCTACCTCCTTATGCTCTTTAGTTCAACATAGCAGATTGAATAATGCCAGACTGCTACATCAATCGTCTAGGACCTCTTCCTTCTTTAATTCAATGTTTATTTCTCTCCCTCGCCTTTGGGATGAAATACCATCTAATTTACATTTGGTTAACAATCTCCTCTTTTTTAAGGATGGTTGTAAAAGTCATTACTTGGCTTTGTTTAGTTGATTTAATTCATGGTGCAGTTTGTAATATATTTAGTTTCTTTGACATACATGTATTCCATATTTCAGATGATCTTGTTTATTATGCTTTGTATGGTATTTTAAGTCAAATACTGGATAACATTTGTTTGCAGTCCTCATTATTTATACATATTTTTTGTGTAGAAAATTTGTATTTACATATATGTTTTGACTAAGGATAGGAGAGCACTTATGTGGTTGGGCTAATTAGCCCATTCTTCCTATCCTGAATTGCTTGCCTTCTTGTTATAATTTTCAGTGTTCGTTCTGTATTTTATTTATCAATGAATATGTAAAGTAATATTTTCATGTTCTTGATTTGTAATTTAATGTGTTGAAGTGCAAGAAATTCCAATAAATATTATCTTATCTTATCTTATCTTACATACCATGAATTATAGATGATTTTGTGCATGGAAAAATTTTGGGTGTACCTTTTGTGTCTGAGCACCAACTCTTTTTCTCCCTTGCAAAATCGTCCCGCCCCTGCTTGCCCTCAAAAATGAGAATATCTTGTTACACCATTGTGGGCATTGGGTCAAATGTCAGTGATATATGTTTTTCATATCACTTTATTAGAAGATATGAACGCGTTGAGAAGTTTTATATCTGGTCTCCAGATGAGTTGAAATGTTATTGAAACATCCATCGTAAGAGGTTTGTTCAGGTCAATTTATTAATGAAATTTAAAAAAAGCTTAATAATCACAGAAAAAGCAAATATATGAATGACTAAATTAACTAAGTTTTATGGTAAATATACTTTTGGATTTAGTATTGGCACATGAAATTATTGTGTGCGAAGTGTCATGTCTAACCTCACCAAACGTCTTTTGCTTTGCCTAATACGTAGGAATATTTACAGGTAAATTTATTTGAACACTTGTCAGTCATAATAAGTAAGAAATGAGCCAAGAACTCTTCGTAACTGAGGTAATATTATATGAATATTGACCGCTCATATAGGTGATGGCAAAAACTATTGCTCCAAGGTGATTTTGAGACTGTAAACCTACAATTTTCAAAGACTAAAAGCCAAGAGAAAGTAGTTTAGATCTATGGTCTTAAGATTGGGGAGGATAGTTCACTATTTCCTGAGTAAAAGAGTAGACAATAGTTGTTTTTCTTTTACTGCCAAAATCCTAAATTCTCCTCAAAGCAGAAGATGCTTGTTTTCACTTGTATGCCTATATTAATTGCAATGTTAAGCTTATTCAGCATTTGTTTTAAATTTACAGATACATTTTGTTGACGAAGGAAGATACATGGACATCCCTGCCACCAAACTTCTAAAGTTACCTCCAAAATTCCATAGTGTTCCATTCCAGGTAGGTCAAAATGAACCTTCTTTTCTTAATTTATCTATTTATCAAGATAATAATGATTTAAGTAACAGCTTTCTTAACCCCTTTTAGTTGAGTTTACTTAACATATCTTAGGCTGCGATCACATAGAACTATACTATTTGGGTATACGGGTATGCATATAGATTCAATCGAACATGTGAAATTGATGCTACCGGGTCACATACGAGGGCACTATTCAAAAAACAAACAAACAAACAAGGTGTAGCGTTCTATTTTAGACACCTCTAAAGATGATGCTCACTAGAGTAATATAGATGCCTTAAGAGACAGAATAGATCTGAAGGTAAATCCAGGTGTTAAAATCTGGACTCTAATATGGATGCCGGTAGAAAGAGAATAAAATCTAAATGTGACACTTTCTACCGTATCGAAAGCTCAGCTTCCAATATACTTCTAGCAAAAGAATAATTCTGATTTTGTCCCTCATTTAAGTATTGAAATCTTGGCTCTTCAATATGGATGCCATCGGGACTAATTAATTGGGAAAAAGGCTATTAAAGTACAGACCCATTTTGACCCAATGTCTCCCTTTAACTTTGTGCAAGGGGTCTTGTATAGTGTGAATAGGCATATAGTCAAACTTGTTGAAGTCAGAGCTAAACATTTCACAAATGGTGTTATCATTTCTCTTTAGGTGGTTGAGATTTTTGTATGTAGGGTGAAGCCAGTAGACAAGGATACAGACTGGACTGAACAAGTGAGTCAAAATGAGGCAATTTTTCTGACTTATTTCTAGTAGAAAACATAAATCGGTATATAGGCAGCTTCTCTGCATTAAAGTTGGGAGTTTAATCACCTAACAATGAAGACTATCTCAAATCCAGCTCCCAAGCAAACCATAAAGTAGGTGAGATGCTCGAGATTAGATAGCCTGATCTCCTTTCAATTGGCAACATTTTGAAATACAGTCAAGTTAGCTCAAATGGTAAGGCGCTCTCTTGCAGTGCGGAGGGTCTTGAGTTTGAATCCCGCTGGTGCCAAAAAGTTGAGTGTGCTTGAAACCTCGTTTGACATGGAACTAACTGCTAATTTGTTGTGTGAAAACCTGTACAACGATTCAGCGTCCCTAGATGTTGCTCCAGAACCTGAAATGATGCTAATTGGTGTGGAATAGAGCTTACCTGGGCCAAAGTGGTCAGCAAACACCTGTAAAGTGTGCAGAGGCAAAGTATAATTAGAATATCTTGGAGGCATAGCGCACTATAAATCCCCAGTATTTAGTATTTATTTTTGATGCCCTGCATAATGCTGGCTTCAAAAATTGTCCCTATATCAAGTGCTGAGCTCCTGTGTATATGGACTTTATAGCAGTGTTGCAGTTCCATGTCTTTGGCTCTTTTACCCAGTAGTATGAAACATTCTTTTACAGAAATATCATAATAACAAAGTGTGTTGTGCACTTTTACTTGATAGGCCGCTCGTCACATTCATGATAAGATCTATAAGGAGGAGATGGAAGGCAAGATAGCCCTCAGTCTGGGCAATACGCTATGGCTGAACCCCTTGGTGCAACGTGTGTTCTTGGAAGAGGTGAACACTTTGGGAGAAGCTTTGAATGTCAGACAGGAACTACTGAAGAACAAATTTGCTGAAAATAATCCTGAGGTTAGTGGTATTATTGATGGTGAGATAGCTCTCAATCTTTCAAATGCCAATCCGGGATTGAACTTGAACAAATAGAGTTTTTGAACTTCAGATAGGAGCTGCTGAAGAATATGTTTGCTTACAATGATCCAGAGTTGATGATACTGAATTTGTATACAATAAAAATGCTACATCTTGATTCAAATCCAATCAGCATGGGTCCTCTGAAATGGCAAATCATTGAATATTTAAATCTGAGGCTTTTCTTCAAATCAATTCATCTAATTGTGATAAACTTGTGGTTTTTTTTTGCAAAATGTAGTAACTATTACCACACTGATGCACGTAAAGTCTAATCTTCAGGTAATGTTCAGACCCCAAGCTATGGCAACATTTCTGAAAACATGAATATTATGAGTGCAAAATTTGTAAGCCTAATTGTGATCCAAGAATTACACATTATAGCTAAAAAGGTTACACTTAACTCCCAAAGCTTAAGGGTTATTGGAAGTGCAAAATTCAAGAGTGGTTTCAAATTTTTTTAAAAATCTTGCATGATGTCCTACATAATTCTGACTCAATTTCTCGTTCAAAAAAGATAACTTTACACGCATCTGTTTGATAAATCAGAAATCATTAACTATACCTTAACCCTAACACGCCTCAGTCCAACAAAATCCAACAGACAAAAATCAAGAAATTCGCCTAAGTCCAAATATGGCTATACTCGGTGGCTTGCCATAGGTGGATATTTGACCGGGATGTGAATGGTCGGGGGTTTGAATCCCAGGGGAAACAGGAAATTTTTGTATGATATATTTGGACTTAAGACAGTTTTTAAGCATTTGGGAGTTAGAGTTATAAAGGTCTATAAATGCATAGTAGCTAGACATGCTACCATAACCCTAAACCGCCTAAATCCAACGAGTAAAAATCAAGAAATTTAAGTAAGTCCAAATACGACATAGACGGGGGATATATATGGGCACGAAATAGCTGCCATGGCAGACCATACTCGATGGCTTACCATAGGTGGACATGGGATTGGGATATGAGAGGTCAAGGTTCGAATCCCATTGGAAATGGGAAATTTGTGTATGATGTATTCGGACTTAAATGGTTTGTAAGCATTTGGGAGTTAAATCAGTACTGTTTTCTTAATTTCAGCATCTCACCGAATTGAGAAAGCTTTGCGAAGGCAAGATTGAGTTGCCTCAGATGGTACCAAGCATCAACCCTACTGCACAGTCCAGGTTAGTAGCAGGTTTAGTAATGTCTCTCATATTTCTGCAATCTTTAAAAAAGTATACGATATGTTAATTTTGTTATAACTTTGTTATTCTTGATTTCATGTTTTTGATTTCTGAGATATTTTTTGATAAGTATGCAAAGTAAGTGGTCTGTCTAGAGAATCCATAAGTGTATGGTATAAAAAGAGTTTGT
>JXSR01S022382.1:4957-19446 GCA_000969725.1 Ophiothrix spiculata
GAAACCCTACCCTATACTATAGAATCAAACAATATAACTTTCAGGGGTCCCAAGTTCAAAATCACAGGGGTGGGGGGTGGTAACCACCCCCCCCTAAGGAAGACGTGTTACAGAAAAAGGCTTAGGAAGACGAGGGTTAAGGAATATATGGAAATGAATATAAAGGCAAACATTTAAAATGGAGAAAATTATCAAAATTATGTTTTACAATGAACAGCAAGATTTTTTGTTTGAACACTAAGTACACAGTACCAAGTGTGACAACCTGTTCAATCACAATATAATTTGAAAAAGTATGTGAACTCGACTTGCCATACATGATGTAATCAAAGCAAAACATTTTCAACGTTTTCTTCCCACAGTTATCAGCGACTACCTGTAAAGTAGGGGTTCTCAATTAAATTTGTTGGCGGGCCATTAAGTACAAACGCCAGTTCGAAAATACATCTTGGAGGGCCAAATTAAGACCTTTCTCAATGCTTTTCCTATATACTTCTGTATTCCAGAGGCGATCGAAGGGCCAAATAAAAGATACTATTTGAGAAGCCCTGTGTAAAGCATACTGCGGTTGCATTCAATAGATTATAGAGGAACAGTACACTACGAAACTTTTGATTTATACATTTAAATTACTTATGCAAATCTAATATGAAAAGTTTGCCACTTACCACCATAACCATCATATCCACCGCCGCCTCTTCCGCCTCCCATCTACAAGAAAGAAAACAAAAAGTCATTGCAGAAATCCACCTTATCCATAGATACATATCAAAAAATAAGCTCTCAAGAGCATCGGTTCTTGAACAATTTCTAGTAATATCATGAAAATCCTTTCAAAGGTGGTGGGGGTGGGGTGAGAAAAGCAGCATTCCTGTGGAAAACTTTTTAAATCAATTTTGTACTACAAGCAGGGATGCAAGTCACTTAAGTAAAAATTTCCTGAAAAGTGAAATGTCTTAAAAATTACTTGAAAAGACCACTCTTCTTAAATAATCTTTTATATAGGACAACATTTCCTGAAAACAAAGATATTTTCAGTACAATTTCCTGAATTCAGGAAATTTCCTGAAAACTTACATCCCTGTACAAGATGCATGATACGGAACCCATCAAAAATTTATTATTGCCAGATATGGGGACATCCAGTCACATTTATTGTTAAAAATTCATTTTGAGCAAAACTTTTTTGTCAAAGTACAAGTTGTATAATTTGTACTACAAGATATGACAGCACACACTTCTTGTGCAAGACTGGACATTCCAGTGTGCCATTCAAATTTATGACAAATGGCAGCTATTACATATGGTCGTGCGTTTTGAACTGAGGAGCCAAATTTGGGGAGCCGGTCTAATTGTGCGAGATTTAGCACACTATTTTTAAATTTTGTCAGTGAAGGGAACCACCTACATAGACAAATCACCCATCAAATTAAAGCTTTTGATGAGTGCTATAAAGTGGTGCCAAAAGTTTTTTGATAGCATGTTCTATTCTTTCTTTATAATGATTTATGCATGAAATTTGTTTTGGGGAGCCGAGGAGCCATTATGGAGGAGCCGTTATGTAAAAAATATTGATATATGATAAAATCCAAGTAACACTTAACTAAATGCTTTAATTGGTTGTAGCCCTTAATTTTTATATGTTTTACATCTTTTGGAAGATAATAAACAATATTAGATAATGGAATGACTCAATTGTGTGTGATCAAACAAATGTATTGTTAAATCATAATTGAAAATGTTGATTTTCCAGTTGCATTTGTTGGGTGAATGTTTACGCAGTGTATACTGCATTGCAATTGTGATTGTTTGAAACATCTACATTGTAGGCCTATAATTCTACTTTGATAACTAGTTGAACATAAGCCTGGCTGTTACCATGGTTACTAGTTTAAATTGCAAGAGTATGATTTTAACAAAAATTAACAAAAAATTGTGCGATTTGTGTGTGTCACGAAGATCCTTGCACATCTACAAAACTATAGCAGGTATGATAGCAAAAGTATACATTCTTGAAAAGCTCTTTAGCTAAGAAACACAAAAATGATGTCTGTTTGGCCATAGGGTGTTGTTGAAAAAAAAATTAACTGCCTAAAGTCAGATATTTTTTTCAAAAAAAAAGTGGTGTTTGATTTGAACTAACCCCCTTTCTTTTCCCCCTACCAAAAAAACAAGCAAATATTTAGATTCCTTGTGAAATTTCCTTTCAGAAAATGTATACTTTTCCTATGGTAGGTGGTTCATGAAAGACAATATTTACATTCAAAGCAAAATTGACGCTTTTCAAGGTTAATATTTTTTAAAAAAAGATTAAACCGAAAAATCTGCCAGTTCAAAATGCGCCCCCATATACAACTTTCTTGCACTCACATGACAAATTCACTACTGTTTATTGGAAATATGATTAATGGTGTACCATTACTTACCATATCATCTCCATAGCCACCATAATCTTCCCCTCTGATGAAAGGAAAAAAAAATAACACACAATAATGTTATTTAAATGAATGATTAACTTTTTTAAATGGTTTACTAAAATTCTATAATTTACAATTAGTGCTTGCTTTTGAAAGTCAACACAGAAACGGTGGTCCGAATTGCTGAGAATAGCAAACGACCAAAACTGGCAGTTTCGGTTGATCAGCTCCAAGATGAATTTGGAACAATGCACACTCCCGGTCAAAAGTGTTTGCGCACGCTTAAATATGGGCAAAAACCTAATTATTATATCAAACGACCAAGACTGAAAAAAAATTCATGTTTTTATAGGAGCCATATGTATCCAATATAGATAATCTATGTTTCTACTGACTATTAGTCATAGTTATTGGACTAAGCATTAACCTTTGAGTTAGTAAATTGGGGATGATAATATTAACATGAAGGTCCATACAGTAACATAAGTCTACTTTTGCAGTCATTTTGTTTTGACGAATTATTTTTTCCCCCCCGATGCTGAATTTTTTTCCCAGTTAAAATGTCTTCAGGTTTTTTTAGATTTATCCAGGTGATTTTTTTAAAAATCCGGAAATTCAGAAAAATCACACTGCGATTCAAGTCAGTAAAAATAGGACTTGCAATTTTACATCTAATGCTATGTTTAGCAACACAAGATTTGATTACTATTAGTACATCTCCTTGGGTGCTTTTTCAACCTAAATTTTGTTTTATCGTCCAGAAAATAAGGGTTAGTTGGATTACACCAATTAAAATTTTATCTTTTTTAGGCCTTACCTATCCCTCTCATATCTGCCACCATTCCCCCATCCACCTCCGCCGCCACCACCACCGCCGCTACCACCGAAAAAATCCCTCATGCGTCCTTGTCCACCACCACGGCTTCCACCACCGCCGCCAAAACGTTGACCGCCAAAACCACCGCCGCCTCCAGCTCCACCTCGGGCTCCTCTACCACCACCACGGGCGCCACCAAAACGGGCGCCACCACCCTGGCCGCCTCCACCACCAAAGCGTCCACCGGGTCCACCAGGACCACGTCCAAATCCTCTACTATCACCTCCATATCCTCCGCCGCTTGGTGTGCCGAAGCCCCCATATTCATGTGCTTGATCTTCATCGAAATTGAATGGGTCATAGGGTTGGATTGGTCCTTTGATTGGGGTCTGTGAGAAATTGAACACCACAAGAATACATTAATATTTATGACAACATAAAGGCGGTGGTGTCACACATCACCGTATAGACAAAAACGTACACACTGTTTTGATTGTACGGCGATGTTCGTTATGCATTCGGTAGAAGCATGTTCAATCCGTTATCCATCCGGTGGGATTTGTGCACTGGAGACATATCATAATGAAACTTGCAAACGGAAAGTGTGAAGAGGTATGATTTTCAAGTGGGGATCTACCTTGGCTATTGTCTCTGTGCCTACTCGTACGTTACCAATTCGTTTTGTACGTTCCTCATACTAAATTTATTCGTTTAGTACGGCACACGTCCGGTTCTCATTCGGTGTTGTTCAGTGAGACGAGACAACTTTTCTGCTTCTTATCCACAAGTCGTACGGTCAACATACGGTCTATTCATTTCATGTTTGTTAGTCAATACGTTTATTGTATGGATTTCTTCATCGTATATGGCCTCTCGCCCCCGTATAGCCTAACTTTGTATGTTATTCATACATTTTGGCCATATACGGTGATGTGTGACACCGCCTTAAAAAAGAAACATCTAAGATACGTAATCTCATTAATTACCCATTGTTTTAAGTAGTGACCAGATTTTCAAGTCAAAAGCAGTATAACCAATACCTGGACGGAGAACAAATTGTTCTGATCATTTAAAAAAAGGTTCATTCCACACTTAAGGTTTCTCTACAGATAGGCCAATTTTAACTAAAAGTTAAAACAATTTACTCCGCTCATGTATTGTTTTTTTTTCAATCTCTTTGCGGTACATGTATGACAGTGGCATTTCATTATACTACGGTATGCAAGCAAATTGCAATGTGTCCAAAATAAAGTTATCTGATTTTATTTAAGGACTTAGGTCTTCTAAACATTAATACAATTAATCATATTTAAATTTTTTTTAATGTGTGTCCAAATTATATGAAAGGAAATTTTGTAAGGATATCAAGTGTATACAGACATAACACAAGGGGAAGCAGGTGCAATTTTCATGTTCTAAAAAGCAATACACATAGCAACTCATCTTACTTTTACAACGCCATTAAGGATTGGACGGGCTCCCAGATGAAGTATCTCCCAGAATCGTTTTTTGAATATGGTGTAAAAAGCTACCTTTTAAATCACAAGATGTCTGATTTTATTTTATAGTTTTTAAATGTGGTATGGAAATTTGTGCTATTGTACCATATCTAAGGACCCCTTTGGAAATGAGCTTTAAAAACTTTATCAAGCATAAGGGTTATCCTAGCAATCAGCTAGATATTCTTTTCATTGCGTACACATGCTAGAACAACAGATTCCAAGGCATTTTTAAACCATATTGTGCATTTAAGTTACATCCAGGCCTGGAAAATCTGGGTAACTCGACCACCTGGCAGCCGGGAAATTCAGGAAGCTCACGGGAAATCTGTAAGCTTTGCAGCCGTTTAATGCGGGAAATGTGGAAATCTCAGTTAGTGGTTACCGTGAAATTTACATTTTTTTAAGGCCTGGCTACATCTAATGCCATACTTGGCATTTAGGTTTGAACTTCTACTAAGCAAGGCATCTATTATATTGAAAATTCTAGATCACTGCAAAATTTCTGTTTACGCTGCCATGAAGGATTAAATGGAAAACTACAGAATTTTGTAGTAAGAATACTTCATTTCTAGCATTTATCTCACCTTTTGCAGAAGGTCATCAATGGCCTTGGTACAGTCGGCAACGACATCTATTTTCCCTCTCATTGCGACAACTCTGTCAGTGGAGAATGGACAACATTCCGTGAATACTTTGATGTTACAGCCGGTAGTCTGCAACGAACAAGACAAAGTGAGAGATTATCAGAACATTAATAATGCTTAAAGATTCTTGTCATAAGTTTTATCAAATTTATTGAAGAGAAAATGGAATTCGCCGTTAATCATAAGATCTCAGCAATTTTCAACTAAGCTTCAAACATAACCTAAAAGTATACTTCATAATGTAGAGCAAATTTATGCTACAAAATATTGGAGCTGTCATTTCAATAAAGAACACGTGTTGTAACTAAGAGTGTTCACGATATAAGATGAATCTACTGAAGCCTAAAAGCGAGTTAACCAACCCATGGATTTGGCTTTCAATTTCCAACATTATATAATGAACAGGTAAAGAAACCACTCTGCAAGTGAGTAATCCACCCTTATTTCCCCAAGGAAATCACACCAACACTGTGATTGCTTCAACAGCATTCTACATTTTTTTTACATATATTTACCACCTATTTGCATATAAGTCTGTGACATGATTAGTGTTGAAACTGCTTCAGAAATTTACAATTTCACTTGTAAAGTACTCCATGTATCATTACTAACGATACCAATTAACTGGCAAAACAATGTACAGTACATGATGTAATGATGTGACATAATACATTCAGGGAACCCACTTTAGGATCAGTGACAGCAGAAAATGGGTTTGTTTGAATTCACGCTGCCATAACTTTTCTTCAACTCCTAACTTAATTAGTACACACAGAAAGCAAAATTAATTATAAAGGAAATCGAAAAAGATAATCTTTAGTCACTGAGTGTGTTTTTACTTCCTTTTGACTGTACATTATGAGACAATATACGACAGTGCGTTTACACAGTAGAGCCGTGCTTTGGTATGTTTGAAGTTTGTTTTTCAAATAATGATGTCTATTGCTGTTATTTTGACTTCACTCTTGATTTAAAAATTACTCAAATTTGAGACCAAGAATGAGAATAAAAGATACAACATTTATTGTTTTGCCTGTCCGCAATCATTTCAATGGATGGGCGCACATGATTTTTTGTAATGTATACCCCTGCAGGGGCACCCTATACCCATTACTCAAATGTACATCCTGTCATTAAAAAAAGATGACGGGCAATACAATAAATATCTTTTATTCTGTAAATGTTATTTCGTTAACGTTGTACGTAAGCATAATCGGTGATTCCATACCACCGATATGGGATTTGGTATGCTTTGATTACAAAGGTACATACCTCTCTGAATTCTTTGATCTTGAAGCCAGCTCTTCCAATAATGGCTCCAGCTTGACTCTGATGCACCATCATCTTAACCTCCACGTCCAGGTCTTCACTAGGGCCCTTATTCTTGTGCTGTGAATATGAGGAGCATTGGAATATGATTAGAAATGTGAAATGGACTAAGTGACAGGAGCTCCCATAGGAAACATTCCTGTTGAGCTAACAGACAAAGGCAAAATAAACTTGTGTTTCATGTAACCCTACCATCCCTGAAACAAATTCTCCAGAATAAAACAAACTATTTTATCATAAAATTGAACAAAATAAAATAATTGAGTCAAATCTTTTGCATAAACTTATTCCTATTTAACCACATTAATTTTTTCCTAAAAAATGTGCTTCATATCTACTGACCCTTCTTTTTTTCCAAGATCTTACAGGAAACAATTTACTTTGTTTGATATATGTTTAACTTTTACTGAAACCAAATGCACCCACTACAAAATCAGTTTGTAACTTTTGGGCATAGGTTTCTTACGACAATTTGGAAAAAAACATCGACTTCGGCAAGCTCATCCTTCTATTAAAGCAGTGGCTTACAACTTTTTTTACAATGCGCCACACAAATGAGGAAAATGTATGATAAAGCCCAAACGGCACTGTTTCTTGTGTTTCATTGTGTTTTCCGAAGAAAAAACAACCACTATTTAGCACTTTGCCAAACGTTGCGACACCCTGTTCTATAAAGCAATGGCAGAACCAGAGTTCTGGGCATTAAACCACTGAATTTCATGATTACAATTTTCTATATCTTCTTATGTTTGAGAAATCACTTAACAAAATGGAATTTTTGAAAGCAAGATAGGGGGAATGACCAACAATCTCCTAAAATAACATTTTGTGAAGAACTGTTTTTACATTGAAGTGAGGCATGCAAAAATTGGTGATGATTGCTGGTAAAACGCTTCATGTACAAGCTGATTGTGATGCTAAGCAAAAAAGTTGTAGTGTATCATCGTATACATGCTTCACAATGCCTGATAACACCATATCAATCCACTTCAAAGCCTATTGCTGCATTTTCAATATTTACAAGTATAGGGTTTTGGAGAAAAGGTTTCCTGTAAACTGCACTCCTAATAAAACTGAGATGTGATGACATGCTCGCCTGCTGTCCATTTTTAACAATTTGACCAATTAAGGGAGTTTTTTGGCATGTGGTTAACTGCACACCTCAGCATCCTTTTGGGCCCTTAAACTATGCTCCCTGGATTTAGAGAATAAAAACAACGCAACCTACCTCTTCCCATAAGGGGACGAGCTCTTTCAAAGCATCAATGGCATTTTGCTGGTCTCCAACGATTGTCAGTATGCTAGTATTATAGATGGGTTAGGTTTGGAGAGAAAAATCAAAATCAAAAGTCAAAACCATGACAACAAGTTGATGATACAAGAAAAAGTTATGTCCATCGATATGAATTGCTTAACATCAGCTAATAAGCAGTTTTCACGCACTTGTCAATGCGCACCGCCAGTATTGCATGCAAGATAGCATATCTACTGATGTCAAAACAATGTATATCTATGAACTCGGAATGCATCATTTGAACTAGATACGATTACATTTACGGTTTTCATTACAGATTTCCATGATCAAGAGGTTCGCGGGATATTGGCAAAGTTTGTTACTTTCTTTACCCCAATTCAATACAAACAAAAAATTTAAATTAAAAAAAGAAACAAAAACAGAAAAAATATAAGAGCCTTAATTAAAAAAAAATATTTGGTATACATCAGATACATCGATGTATTTTTTAAATCTAACCAAAATAAATTCAACAGGCCTGAGAAAGCTTGATATTACGTCTTAACTGAATAACTTGGGCTTATTTACAATTTAATTTAAAATATAGGAAATGAATATGTGCACAAGCAGGCAACTTAAGAATAGCAACAGAAATGTGAAATTGCCATGAAATATGGATAATGGAGGTGTTGTAAGTGGCCTGCTGGTGCTCCTACGTTAAAAAGGGATCTAGGAATCACTCACTAAATAAACTAAAGCATCCCATACACCAAATAAATAAGCCTCCTCCTATTGCTAATAATGGAATGACCTTAAAAGCTTGCTTAATTTTAACATAAAAAGGCTAAGATGGTGAAAAGGGCAAAGTGTGCCACAAAAAATAAAATTGACACACGGGACATACCGCTCAGGCCCACTGCAGTCGGGCAATTTCACAGTGCAATTATACTGGAATCGGAGATGGACCGTTGAAATGTTCGGACATCGGGAAGTATTGGCAACGGACAAGCCGGACAGGGCAAGCCATCGGGACCATCGGGCCGTAGAGAAGTGGTGGTAGTGTGGCGAAAATATCCCCCATATCAGGGCCATAGGATATTGTCATCATCGTGAGACAGGGCGTTGGTGGTGAGTGGAGAGTAGTGGCCAGTGCGGGTCCAGGTGGGTTCAATCAATCAATCAATCGTCATTTGAAGAGTCGGACAGGACCGGGTCAGGCCAGACGTTGTTGGACGTACATGTGTATGCATAAGGGAGAAGAGAGAAGGCCATTATGGGAGAAAGGGCATGGGAACCCGTTAATATCATGTAGATTAAATCATAGTAAATGTAAACATGTCAATCAAATCATTTCACAATTCATGTGGTCTTTTTTCATTTTGGTCTGTAAATCTAATTTTGGTCAAATTTGGGATTTGGCTGGACGAAGTTCTGACTTACGTAGCTGTAGCCTGCAAGAGAAAAGTGGCTTTGGGTCAAGGAAATTTGGACAAGTTTGCAATTGAATATCAGCATAATTATGTGGAATGGATTTTTGTACAGGATAATTTTGGCCAGAAAGTAGTAAATAATGATCTACATAAAATCATTATGGAACATACTTGTTGATAAAGATCAAAATGAATTTCTCAATTTGGTAAGATAAAATAGGTTTGAATAAACAAAAAATCCCAAGAATACTTAATGTAAAAAAAATTGGAATTTGTCAGACCACAAATAACTCGGACCACAAACTTTCTTAGTGTGCCAAGTTATACACTGACACATAGATAGACATTTCAAATGAAGGCGATCCTGGAATATCCGCTTATTGCTTACTTACGCTTATTGCTTACTTACTGATGAGCAGATTGACAGAGTTTGTGGCAGAGTTGGTTATTTATATTTTATCCCAATATCTTTGACAAAATTCTTGGCCAACTTTTGGCACTAATTAATGAAAATTTGGTTGAAATAAACATTTTGTATGATATTAAATGGAAAGACAAGATTTAGTTTCTGGAAATGACCGACAAGACCCATGTCGACAATTGAGGAAATTGGCTGATTTTGAAGTTGATCAATCCATATTCCAGTTTGTCATCAGAGACATACTTGTTGTCTATGACTCGCGATGATATATTCCAGGGTCACCTACATACATGAATAATAGAGATCTTCACAAATTGTGTATAACAACCATGAAATGAACAGATCTTAAAATGGCAAGGTTTCTATATAGACTATGTCGATAAGATGAGTCAATCTAGATTATCTATCAAATATCACTATAAACACAGCAAATGTTTGAGCTTATGGATACAAATAACTTGATTTCAACATTTTTTTTTAATTACAAATCAAAGGAGAGATGCTGTGAAGGATATTGGTTGTTCTTAGTCCAATCAATTCCCCGATACAATTTCATAGATACGGCTCTATATTTTATCATTTTAAACAGTTATCATTTTTCTTGGCATATCACTGCATCTTCTATGATTCTATCAAATTAAGTTTAGGATCAATTTATAACATTATAATATAAAATAATAAGTGACACTAACCTTGTTTCTCAAGCCTTTGATAGTATTTCCACCTTTGCCGATAATAGCACCAGCATTCTGCAAGACAAAAACACAAATTCTGGTTATTTTATCATCTACAAACTGCAGTACTCAAGGGCAAGGTTTTGTAAAAAAAGGTGATGATACTTATTGATATGATTCCAGTGTGTCAAGGTGATGAGACTGTTTGAAATCCAAACACAGTTAAATTATCAAAATCATCAAACATGGAGATCAATTTTAAAATTTAAATTTGAATACATCAAGATTTTCCACTAAATTATGTGAGGATCCAATAACTTAACATGCTGGAAGGTGCTTAAATATAAAATGCTGGAGAAGGCCCGTCAGACTCCCTATTTGTGATCTAGTGAAAATATACTGGAACATGCATCGAAGGAGCAATTTTCCACATTTTGATTGATTCCCTCATAAAAAAGAGGTTACTCCAGGGTATAAGATTGTTAAAATATTAACCACTAAATTTCATCACATGCTGCTGCCAAACTTCTCATTATTCCTGCCTCAAGTTGCCGATGCATAAATGGTTTATAGGTTATCCACTTGAAACAAGAGTCATGTTTCAAGTCTTGTAAGACAATACGGCCATGCAAGGTCGTCGCCACCATCAGGAAGTCGGCGGAGTGGTCTTATCCTTGCCAAGCTAATGCAAATGGATGACTGGGGTCGAGGTTTGCATGATCAACACCTGGCACATAGAGCATCATTGCAAATTAACATGCCAGTGAAATCAAGATTACCATGCGAGTAAAATCAAGGTTGTGCATTTGCAATAGCTTGTCTGGAAAAGCAACGCGAAATCTAATTGCAAAGAATCCATTTCGTGACTATACAACCACCTTCCACTCCAAGTACAAAACATCTTTTTGCAATCGTGGTTAGCGAGATTAAGACAACCTACTCTAATGTAGTTTTATTTACATGCGCATAATAAGCCCTCTTGTGGCGACTAGCCGCAGGCTGGCCAGACTTCACCGAGGTAGATATTGGAGAAACGATTATGGAAATCTCACTTCCTTCAAGGCTATAAAAAAGTACATGGTGCCTTGTGGATGCATGATGGAATTCCCTGGCATAACTAATTGGGTTTTATTAGAGTGCCCCAAAGAAAATCCAATGCTATTGATTTTTACTTTGCCATTCAAATATATATCAATATTGCTTTCCATTCAGCGAAGAGATACGAAAAATTAAAGAGACAATTCTGCAAATCTCGGGTGTACAAAATCCACGGGGAATTTCTTCACAGCATATTGAATCATTTATAAATGCTTCCAACCACAATTATGCACGACTAAAATGGTCACAGCTTGGGATTTGAAGAAAAACACCCCAGGAAATATTTCTATCATTACTAAGGGACGCACCATTAGATTTCAAGGGGGAGCAGGAAGTTGGGTTCAGGGTTGAATTTTTTCGCGCCCCATTTGGGAGAAAATCCCCCCCCTTCCTGGAAATTACTGTTTTTCTGCCTATTCCATATTCAGGAGAATTTTTTCTTCTGCCTGTGGAGGGGGTATTTTTTTTCAAAAAACCTCCTGCTCCCCTCTGGAAATCTAATGGTGCGCCCCTAAGAAAAGGAGGACCAGTTAGATCCATATGTCATTTTAAGACCCCAACTACTGAAATGCAAATTGCACTTGATGACATGTAAAAATGCAAGACAAATAGCGAGGCAATTGCTTTCAATGAATAGCAATCATGAAAAGCTGCATAATACTGTACAATCAAACATATGGGCTGATAATCAAAATGACTGCACGGAAAACGAGAGCAATGAGAGAACAGGGTACAAGTCCCCGGGCCACAGAAGTATAAATGGGATAGGTAGAGGAATTGCCAATAGGAGATGGAATAAAATAACAAGCTCAATTCATTGCTATTTAATTAACATGAATAACACATGACTATACGGCTTTTGATGGGTACATGGTGAGAGCTCGCTATATGTACGAGTTTGTTTGTATTACGGAGGCAGTGCAGATCATTTAACGATTAAGAGCAGAATATTCCTATTTTTGAATCTAGGATTCAAGTTTAATTCAATTTAAAGTGCTGTAATTATTGCGAAAAGAAATTTGTTTCAAGATACATCCTAGTACAGTTCATTATGTATCACTGCATTTTAGCAATAACCACAGCATAATCAAATGCAGACCATTATTATAAGATTGAACAAGAATGCAATTATCAAATATGGAATTGAAGATTGAAATATTTAGTGAGTGAATGGCTTTGACTATTTTATCATATTTGATGTCTGGTTTTTGTTGACTCATTGATTACAAAATGAACTTTAGTCTGTTGTGGATATGTATCAAGATATCCAAGTATGTTGTAGGTTTGCTTAGCACATTAAAGTTTTTTTCCAGCTAGGTGTACTGAAAATAAGAGCTCCATTTTATCACACTCTCAAAACATGCGAGGCCTGGGGATTCATAGGCCATGGTGCATTCTTGGAAGATGAATTCTTTGTCCTATAAAGCCCCTGCATAATTCAGGTAAACCATTCAAATATCCAAAATCTCCCTCTTTTCTTCTTGTACATGTAAGTAGATGCTACACATGCAAATCGCATTTTATTCACGACTCTCAACCGATCAACTACTGCTGTCAATAATGATTTATTCATGAGAACCCTCACACAGTTCACGCTTTATTCCCACTTGAGTCACATATCATAATATGGATATCTGGTTGGTTGTACCACATAATATCAAGACACTGAATTAAGCTTACCGAATTCTTGGTTTAAAAAGCTTCAAGTGTATAAAAAAGAATGTATTATTTTTATATATGGGGTGCTTTTTTCACTTCTTCACAACGAAAACAGTCTCTTCATTATAAATTAATTTGCGTATTACTTGAAGCGAGTTAAATTGTACAAAAATAATGCACCGTGTGCCGACGTTGGGGTTGTCGTGTTCACAAGGCCAAGTTGAATGAGTTGGACATTTACGACTTAAAGGTGAATTATATGCAAATTCAATCCTACAAGTCAAATTTTGGCAACTGAGAAAATATGTTAACTTTTAGTACCATTTACGTTGTACTTTACCAGGCTAGAGAATATTGAAGTTTAAAGTAAATTATTGTTGTTGGATTTTTTTGAACGCGTTTCTCTTGCAAATACACAAAGGTCTCTGACACGAGCATACATTTCCAATGTTTTTTGTTAACGTCTATGCTAAAGACTCCTAATACGTGTTCACGAATGAAATCTACAAACTATATAGGCAAAAATTTAACTATATATGCACCTTTTGCATTGTGAAAAATATGCCACGTTCTGGTTACTAGCTCCAGCTAACTTTGTTATTATATTAATCCATAAGTATATGGTGACCAGTTTGATCTTGGTTGATATCACAACCTAACAGTTATCTTGGCACCTATCGGTTATGACGTTGCACAACAACAACATGTGCCTTTCCAAACAACCGTAAACTGGGCTAACTGCATTTTGCGTTGCCACAGGTAAAAATACAATGGTCGTAATTTGGTGAAATACAATTTTTTTTCACAACAATCATGCATTCTTCAAAAACTGAACTGATGCAATACCTTCAACAGATAAATATGTGGTTAAAATGGTATTTTTTAATGCGTGTATCTCAGGTTCATGTTTTACTCCACGACAAACTTTGACTTCTTGTGGATGTCTGATAAAGCTCATCATGGTATCCTTTTAATCATTGACTTTGCAGATATGTGGAAAAGTGAAAATGACCAAACGCTGACTTCTATGGTTCGTTCGAGATGTGTAATCACAAATTGTCAGGGTGATAAGGCACCATTCAACCCCAAAATGTCAATGGACAACAGTACTGATGGGCAATGACTTACCTTGGTATAGATAAGGATATTCAGGTTTGTTTGTCCAGCACCACCGCCGCCGCCTCTAGCTCTCTTGTTCATATGACCATGGCCACCTCCATCTTCTTCTGCTGACCTTTTGGATCCTGAAAGGTGAAAATAAACA
>JXSR01S022382.1:33597-44277 GCA_000969725.1 Ophiothrix spiculata
CCAGGGTTTTTCAAATTCATTTGATTAATGTAGCTGATTAAGAAATAAGGAAAAAATGCTTATTTAAATTAAAGAATATAAGCTGGTTTTTTTTTTAAACTAAAAAGAACTGAGAATAAAGCAATTTTTTATCGGAACTCATTCATTTCCTAGAGGCATCCATATTAGAGATTTAGGCAACAAATATTCTATAGAGTGGCACCTTGTGGTAAATGTACTGATAAATCTATTTCATTCAACTTAAAGGGTGTATTTCAACTTCAAGGAGATGAAAAAAATATCCCTACTTAATCATTAAGGTTCTACAATATACAACCGAAAATATCCATTACTTCCCAAACATTTTTCAACTTGGGTTACTCTTAAAACTAGCTGTCCTCCGAGTGAGCGACCTGCGCCAGTGTCAGCTCACCAGTTTAAACGAGCGTAATACAAAAACATCATGGCAGATGCCAAAACAAGACCCGTACACCTGATCCTTCGTCAATGATATACATGTTGAGCGTCAAATCTCAACCTTAAGGGCTAATGTCTAATAGCTATCTACTGAAGATAAGTGTTAGGTGACTAATGCAAAATAACGTTGCAAAAGGATTGGGTTTTTTTCACTGGCAAATGACAACATCGAAAATATCTTGAATTAAATTTCAGGGTTTGGTAAAACATGTATCAATACTTTGATTTATTGTAATGTTTTAACAGTTTTATAGGTCAATTAATAAGAATAACTCAAACCAAGTCAGATAATCAACAGCTTAAAAGCAAAATAGTATGTTTGGTTTTGTCCCCCATTATTGTGTACTAAATTGGAATTGTAATTAATTCATGACTAATTTAAACTCTATTTCAATCACATTTGCATGGCATTATTCCACACCACCTGGTTTCTGCAAGACTGCTTTGTCATGAATGGTGGTGATTATTATTATTATCTCCTCCAAAAGGGGAGAAGGGGGTTACTAAGTATAAAAGTGGTTATATGGACAGGTCACACATTTACATGTAGCAAAATCAAGACTCTCTGGTATCTTAATTGGTCCTTATTCTTATCTGCAAAATTTGGTATTTTATGGGTCTATTCCTCAATTTTTTTTTAAATTTCTGCCAAATGGCACTAGTTTGAGCATTTTTTCTTGGATGGATTCCCCTTTATAGAAATTTTTCAAGCAACATGTCTCTACCCAAACCAAACTTTGAGTACTCCCCCCCTGGATCTCTTCAATGTAAAACTTATAATGGTGACTTCTGGGATTCATATCCTTCATGTTGTTTTTACATCCTATAGTTAATCTCTAATTAACGATAATTAACAATTCTGACATTCGGGATCATTTCTCTTCATAACAAATTATTCAAATTAAGTTTTCGCGTTAGATGATGCTAATTATGCTTTTCATCAGTCTATACTTGAAATCTGGCATATATTACTGCTACACACACACCAGATGAGCCAATTAGCTAATTGTCTTGTTATTGCATATTATGATAAAAGCCGGATGCATACATAAAAGGATTGAATTTCATGATTAATCCCATTATTAAAACATTATACTTGTTATTCTCCATCTGAAATTTCACACAATTTGTACACATGATTTTGTTAGCTCCAAAATGGCTATCTAGAATGTAAAAAGTTGCAAAACCCAAATTCCTTTAATAGCCTCACATTAAAACTTCAATGAAGGATATCCTGTCTGAAGGCTTTTGAAAATACGAAAAAGTTAAAATGTATATTTATGTCAGGTTTAATTCTGAAGAGGAATCATACACTATAAACATTAATTAACATCAAGTCTTTCTAAGACAAATGTCAAGAGAAGGGAAATCATAGGTTTGTATATATATCTTGTATTTACCACAGTACATGCGTGCCCCCGAACTGACAAGTACGATCTGTCCCAATCAACAATAGAAGGACGTTAAGTAAGGCACCAATTAATTGAGGTTAGAACCTTGTCGTTCACACTCGTAAATCCTCCAAGCCGGCATGTTGTTTGACTTCACCGTATATTGTTCAATTTATTTCCGATGGCAGTAGCTAAACAACTGGATAAAAGCGGAACCTGCGCAGGCTTGTGGGAAATTACAATTATGTGGAGGTATTGTAAACTTCTTGTTTTGCTCTCCGCAGGGACACATTTGTGACATTGGCAATTCCATTACAATCAGATTTAAGGTTTTATCTTGATACATCATTGCCTTACTCAGTGTGCAATTTATTCTTAAGATGTAAGCGCCAATGGAGATAATGAACAAAGGCGATCAGACAAAATTTGCAGGTACATGATGACTTCATGACACATTACATAAAAATTGGGTTTTTAGGGATTTTCAATGAACATCCAAAATTAAGTGATAATTCTTTTAGTTTTAGTAATTCCTATTCAGATAAATGATTATTTTTGAGTATTCCACACCTGAAAGATCAATAATTCTTTTTCAAATGTCATGGCTTCCATCATGGAGGTACAATATGGCTACATGACTACACCAGTGGCCTCTCATCAAATCTCCTTTTCAATTTTGAATTACAGTTCAAACTTCAATGTAAATTTTCTTGGTTTTAAATATTCAGACAAGCCATGTTTTGATCATAACTCCACTCTGGGTGTCATTTGAATTGGGAACTAGAATCATATTCAAGCTAAACATATGTTCTTTTAATCTACTATAAAACAAAATTGACAAATCATTGATTTATCAGCAGTTTTGTGGTGGACAGTTTAATGTTATCTGCTCAAGCCTAAATTTGTGTTTCAATTCAATCCCAAAAATGTCCATCACTGTTACACTGTTGGGCAATTTTTTAGCGTTGGGTAAACTATGAAAAACCCATTTGTTGGGTAAATAATATTAACCAACTGTTGGTGAAATTTTACCCAATATTTGGGTAATTAGCAAAAACTTTTACCCAACAGTTAGGTAATTAGCCAACATTGTACGCAACGTTGGTAATTATTTACACAGAAGTTGGGTTGTTCATAGTTGAACCAACGTTGGGTAAATTATTTGCCCAACGTTCTAACAGTGCATGGCCAATGATCACAGAATGATTAATATTGACAAATACATACCACAATAAACATATGAAAATCTATGGAGACTCCATTTTTGTGGCATATGTCAAAACCTACACGCACATTATAACATCATCAAGCCATTATCAACATAATTTGCCAAGCCTGCCTCTCCCCAACCCCGCTAATCTCTTTCATCCTTCAATATAGCGAGTCAATTTTCATTTCACCTCGTACCACATTTACGTAATTATGCTAATAAGGTATGATTATACTACATGAACTAATCACTGGTAACAAAAAATGAGCTATACTCTTCCATTAATCCCAGGCTTGTAAACAAACGAGTTTTCGCATTGAGGTATTATCATATGCTAACAACTTGTGAGAATATTAAATTGATTTTCCATTGCCATATGGACTCTCAATTTTCTCTCCCTCTCTCTCATGCTCTGTCATAATGAATAAAACATGCTCATTCACTACATAAGCCACTACTACACTGCAAGTATCTATCCAATTCACAATCGCTTCATTAAATCCACAGGTTGCCGGTTGGCGATGACAAAATTCTCTCTAGCTCCGGCATGCTTACTCGACTCGGCAAAGCCACTACCCATGGTCTGATCACTCACTCCATTTTGGTATTATCTGTTAATATATTGCCTTGCTATTTCATTTGGATTAATCTTTCTCCTATCTAATCGTCACCCAGCATGGCCTGGTTTATGCGGTGCAGCAAGGTGTTCCGTTTCTCAACGACAAATCAATACCTTGTATGTTTTATCTGTGATTCTTAGCCAGGGAGTGTGAGAGAGAAAAAAAGGTAATGAACAATTGCAATGGCAGAACCATGTGACTTGCTTCCACTTCTTATTTCAAATTTTATTCCTGGTGAAATTCTGGTGAAATTCTGTTTTAATCTATTATCATTCAAAATTAAAATATGCCTTAAAACGTGTAGAATTAAAATCGCTAATATGTACCTCATAATATGAATGGCTATAGCAAGAGGCATTTTGTGATCTAACTTTGCAAGTTAAACATTTTGCACACATTTTGTAATGAACAATCTTAATGAGATATTTAATTTCACAATTTATATGAAAATATAAATAAAACATTGATGTTTTTGATAAAAATCAAGAACAAAACTTAAATTCCAAAGTATTCATATACTGTATGGTTAGTGACTCTATATATCTATAGCAAGGGTTAAAGAACCCTTCAGCTATTAATCTTTTCTCAGATTAACCAAATGCCTGCTGATATTCAATTCTTACATATGAAAACTTACAGTATCAAACTTTAAGTAATTCTCAGGACAGTATAGAGTGCTTATTAGTCCCCAAACAGGTAAGATATTTTACCAATTAATTTCTAAAATGATGCAAGACACACTCCTCCCTGAACCTCCCTATCCCCATACACAATAAGACATTTGTGCAGACAAGATGGCAACCCTACCTTGTTGCCGTCAGTAGTATCAGTAATTTAACTTGAGGGGCTGACAGTTAATGTAGGAGAGGTCAGTCAATGGGCCAATATACCAACTTCCTGCTTCACAACTCGTGGTTCACAGAGAGAGGAAGAAATCGCTACGAGTTAAAGAATGAAAAGAGACAGTGCTCAAATACATCTCAATTGAAGTGAGATAAATCTATCAAAAACAAGTGTGGCCTTCCCCATCGAGGTACTCCCTATATTGATATCAATGGGGCGATTCTTGCAACACCGGCTTTTTGACTGATTGATCAGGAGTCTATTTTTTTCTTTCTAATTAAGTTTTATGTTTTGTTACTGAAGTTGTGATAAGAAACAGAAAAAACCTGTAACTATGTTATTGCATCAAATTTTTATGTTAGATCTAGACATGTTTTTGCAAGAATTGATTATAAAATCATCTCTACTTTTTACATAATTTCGGAGGTGTGTGAGACAACAAAACAAAACAAAAAAATCTGAAAATGACTTGAAAAGTGAAAAGGAAATTTTCTTAATGACCTTTTCTAAACTATTTTTAGATTTGTAATGACCAGTAGGAGTTATTTCTTTCTAATCAAGCATTGCAACCGAAATTATTGTACAAGAAAAAGAAAACCTGCAGCCATAATGCATCAAATTTCTAATGTCTGTCCTGGTTTTCTGACAGCTCTGTATTCCTTTGCATTCGTAAACACACCCTGACTTGTAGGATAGAACAAAAACGTCAAGCTCAAATTACCAAACATAAAATATGTATGACATGCTTATATCGTATACAAAATTGCACTACACACAGTGCATGCCCAAAGTAGTCTAGAAAGAAAGCGTGACTTGAGGTACTGATTCCATCTCTTACCAAACAAAATTTCCATCCAAATTGCACAAACCTGAAATAAAATGGCCACTGCGTGCACGCTGTATAAACTCATCAACTGCAGCAAAGCCGTTGGGCATCGTGAGATTTTCAGATAATGTAATTTTGGCCTCTGCATAGAAGAGAGAAACGAGTCTCCTTTCTCTCTTACAACACAGCCTAAATTCAATTGTAAAATCACCACTACGTAAGGACAATTCAACAAGGCAAGTGAGCAATTTGGTCCCGGCATTCAACGAATTGTGCTTTTTTAGCTGTGGTTAGAGACAAGAGTTTTTGTTTGAAAAGGTCAGCGATGCACCACGTTGACAAAAACAACCATACATCCAGGCACACATTTTCCTCTATAGCATTCTAAACATGAATGGTATATGGTGACAAAATAAAAACTTCAATGCATGCACCCTTTAATTTTTCAAATGGATTTAGCTGGTTGCGTGGGAGGCCCATTCTGGCAATTCCATGAGCACACAACGGGGAAAAAACTGCAATGCTTCAATCAAGGGTCAACTGCAAAATTTGCTCTGCATCAATGGCTTTTTCATCTCAGTCTGATTATACCACCAGTTTTCCACTAAGCTTAGTTAGTTTGCAACTAGCGAGAAAACACAAAATGAAAAATTTGAGGCCCCTTTTTCACGTTAAACAGCCAGGGGTGATGGAGGAAGGAAGGCATAAGCGTGTGATTTCTGCATGGTTACTTCTTCTTATTTCGCTTTCAATGCAGTTAATGAAAGTACACAGCGGCAACTGTGACGAGGCTTGCGGCAATAAAATGTTGCCAAGCTATATATTTAGTAATACAACTGAATGAATGCATGCGTGCTTTATCCGAAAGGTGAAACGTGCATGGTCAGGTAATAACTAAGTAAGATTACTTCAATCCTGAAACTGACCTCTCGCTATAACGGCACACACCTTTATGTCAACCAGCTGACTGATATATCCAAGGGGACCATATCCCTTCTTTTCAGTTTTCTTTATGACACTCTCTCTGGCTGGAGGCCATCATATTTGATGATGACACCAGTACCATCGTCCTAGCTCTCCCTGCAGTTACCAGTTTGACTCGATCACACACTGCCTGACAGATATTATCTGTCTTCGTCATCTATCAACTCATCCTGCCCTACCCAATACCCATCCTGGCCTCTCTGTGCTTTATTTCTTGACCATTGCTTGTCTATGTGTGCAGGGGCCTAGAACGGTTTGATTCACTTACGGTAATTTATCAAGGGACTCAGTGGATCTGCATGTTTTTTAAGGCAAAGATTATACTGGAATTGGGTGTTTGCTACCAATTTGCTTCAAAAGCTTAGATAAAAGCTGGCAGGCCAAAAAAATAAAAAAACCTGGTTGTCATCTCGACCCTTTTTTTTCAAAGAAACATAAATACTCCATAGTATGTCATCTTTTGTAACTAGTCCTTGTCTAACATATGTACCTGGTATAATATGAAAGAATATAGTTTTATCAATTTCAACCCTAAGGGTGGTGGCAACCCATCATTTGGGGGAAAGTTTTTACTTAGTAACTCAGCAAAGAACAATTTAAACCATATGAAATTCGAAAGTATATATTTCTAGAAGTGGAGTGACATGCACAACATGATGGTGATGTATTTTTTTGACAAAAGCCAATGATTTTTGCTCTAGGGCCAAAATATGTATTTTTAGCACCAACATTTTTATTCGAAATCTTAACTAAAATTTGGTAACAATTGAAAATGAATTTCTTTTTAAAATCTAGCAACAAATGTCCAGAGTACTTTTTTTCAAATTTTTGATTCATATCTTATTCTTTGTAATATTGTAAAAGTAGGTCAAAGGAGACTATTTTTGTCACAAAAAACCCCAGCAAAAATCATTCGGAAACAAACTAGCAACACTGGAACTGGAAGTCACTCATCATATGTTATCATAAGCCCAGCCAGTTCGGTCTTGAAATGTCATAGCTCCAAAAGTGAGTATTACCTAATTATAATTACAATTAAAAAGATGTTTTGATTACAGGACAAAATAGGGTGATCTAAGACAACAAAATATTGTCATCAATCTATAAAAAGCACATCATCATTAACATCCATTACTAGTAGTTCATTCTACTGATCAGCTTTAGATATACATATTTGGTAAATTCCAAGATATAATAACCAATTCTGTTTAGACATTATCTCACTGAAGTAGTACACTTATGGGCATAAAGGAGCTTCAAACTGCTTCTGTGGTGTTTCTACATTAATATAACATCAGGCCCCATCTTACTTACTATCAAGCAATCATGACAAAGTAATGGTGAGCTCCTAATAGCAAGGCCATGAAAAAAATGGGTTTGTTTGCTCTTTCACAACCAACCAAAATATAACAATAATTCTGAGTTGCTTTTTGTTAACTTTGTAAACACTAACGGCCTCCTAAATTTTTCAAACAATATCATACACAAAAAGTTGCAAATTAAACAGTTTCATACACAAAATAAGTCATACCTTTCTATACATTCTCAAACATTTTGCAATCCCATTTTACTAGCTGGAAAATGTTTTAAAATTGCTGTGCAAAATGGAATTGACTTTGCTTCAAGGTTTACAATATGGCTACTTTTGCATAACTGAAAAGAGATCAATTTATCGACTCTCAAGATTTTTTTCCATGAAAAGGCAAACAAACCATTTTTTTATCTCATAAATCACTGATGGGTAGGGCATGAATGTTTGAAATGCATGGCATGACATGCAAGCATCTCTAATATGACAAAGTCATTGCTCACAGACAAAACATGCATTAAATCAAGCCCTATGTTCAAACATAACCCGTCACATTAGATGACGTTTCTACAACGGTGCATCGTCATAACATTTTCATCATGGGCATAAACTGCACTTTAGATTCCAGATTTATAGTCTTGATCAAATGTACCAGAATGTTAACCCTGGTTTAAACAACTGACCTATGCGGAGTCTTTAATGGTGCGAACAGATATAATCCAGTAAATGCTAGCTGATGATTTCATTGGTAGTATTAAACACATGATTCTAAAATGTTGCCAGGGATAAAAATAATTTATATTACTGAAAGATTTAATAGGTTTGAATTTTTGAGCTCAAGAACTGTTAACTCCCCATGCTATGAAGGTTTTAGCTTAGATAAGTTTCAAATAAACAAAATGTCAACAATCTTTAACCATCCCTGTATTTAATGTAGCCTATAAATTGGTAAGACTGGCTCAGAACACTACCTATAAATAACTAATGGTAATACTAAAAGATTTTATTGGGTCGAAGGTCAAAAAGACACAAAAAAAGAAAAATCGCTCTAAATTATTTGACCTTAATTTCCAACACTTGCAAGATCTAGTGCACAAAGACTCAAATTAGCTATCTGAATTTAATTTTAGTTAACAACTTAACGTATAAATCTACAGTTTATAGGTATATTGGGCACAATACTAAATGTGAATTTGCAGCAAACATACATTTGTTCTCTCACTGGCATTAATACAACATGACAAAGTCTCATCTCGATCTCAATAATAGCTAATAATCGGCCATATTGTTTGTATGGAAAACATCATAAAACCTGACTAGTCATGCTTGTGTGTGTATCAATTAGATGGGGGATTTTAAGTAGGGAGTGGGTGGTTATAATGTATCTATCTAGTCCGACTCGTAGGGCTAACTCATCTATAAATCTTAATATTTACAGTCACATTTAATAGCTATCGTAAACCATGAATATCATGCTACTTTAGAATGGTTAGTCCTCTAGAAACACTGGCTAGATGCCATGGGAACTGCAAAAAAAAATGAAAAAAATTGAAAATGCTCTCTCTCTTTCTCTTCATCTGGTAGGGCTAACGTATCTATACATCTTAATATTTACAGTGACATTTAATAGCTATCGTAAACCATGAATATTATACCACTTTAAAATGGTTAGTCCTCTAGAAAGACTGGCTAGAAGCCATGGGAACTGTAAAAAATGAAAAAATTGAAAATGCTTTCTCTTTCGTAGGACTAACATATCTATATCTTAATATTTACAGTCACATTTAATAGCTATAGTAAACCATGAATATTATACCACTTTAAAATGGTTATTCCTTTAGAAACACTGGCTAGAAGCCATGGGAACTGTACTAAACCCAGTTTTAATATTGAAAGTGCTCTCTGATATGATATTATTCATTTACAGAGAATAGTTGAGTCTCTAAGGTCAATATTTTTCCACACTCTTTATGACATATTTGTCTACCCATCACACATCTAAAGAGTTTGTTCTCCAATAGTAACCATACACTGTGTTGACTTTATATCCATTAGAAACCCTGCACAATTAAACCCAACAGCCATGCCAGATCATTAATATGCTCGTGTGCAATTCTTTTGTTTTCACATCCAATATTGGTCGTTTAAGCAATGACAATTTTAAGTGCGTGTTGGATGACTACATTCAAAGTGAGTGACAAAGGGAATATTAATTTGAAAGAATAATATGTGACAATTAAACCAGCTATTTTTGTCTCTTGACTAAAAGCTAATGGTGTTTTTTGCATTTAATCTACAGTACTAAGAGCTTCATAAGTAGATACATTATAGTTAGATTTCGTATTGTTAATTCAGAAAAAACATAGGAAATTTAACACTTGATCATGAATTATAACTTCCAAATGCTATGACATCAATACTTTACAACTGAATCTTGTTCCAAAAAGATGGCTAAAATGATCAATTCATCGAAATACAAGATAACTCCATTTTTAAAGCATAAAATATCTAATATCTTTAAGTGGAGTATCCAATACAGTCTGATTGGATATTTAATACCATTTTCATGTTTCGCTTAACTTGTGTAGAATTTAAAATCTAGAAGCCTCTTATTCAGGTGAGACTAGCCAAAAATGCGGCCAAAATGTGTAATTGGATACGAGATAATTACTAAGCGATACTCTGATAACATCTTTCATTTTACCAGTGCACAGCCTGATGTTTTAAGATGGATGTGTTAAGATTCACGATATTAAAACGCAACGTGATATACGTAGACTCCGTTGTGAAATATGAAGAGGCCACGACCGTGCCGTGCTGGTGTGATATACACGATGAATTTGTAGGTAAACAGTTCCTGTTGTCAGGCAATGTGAGACACGAGTTATGACCGCCAGATATATCACGCATTCTATTTCATTTCAATGTCCTTTCTTACCTCGCACAAAAAGCTGCGAGGGTGCTGCACTATGAGAGAACAATATTTCGCATTACTGAAATTTGACACGCAGCAAAATATATCCACTTGTTTGCAAAATTTT
>JXSR01S022384.1:16210-28086 GCA_000969725.1 Ophiothrix spiculata
AACGATTGACAAATGCACTTTTCGTTAATTGACAAATGCATATCGTCATGAGCTAAGGTCAAGACGAATTAATGTACGCATGACAAACTATGTTGACAAACTTCTTTGAGTACGACTAACCATAACTGAGAGCTGACGAATTTGCATGACGAATTATATCGTATATAACGGGTTTCCGTATCTTCAAGAAGTGGCGTGGCGTTTTGTTCTCGAGTCGATTGCACAGGAGGACAATGAGCGACAACACATCTTTCGATTCGGATAGAACAACTCTTTAATTCCAGGTTAGGTTTGTGCCTAGCTTATCATCACATGCGTACATTATTTGTCAAATGACGAAACAAAATTTCCAGTGTGGGCTCTACTGTCTCACGCTGTGAACCACTTAAAGCTCGTAGTAAGTACCGTAAATACAATTGTATATCGTTCAGGACTAATTCAAAATTCTTGGACGTTTAAAATACATACACGTAAAAACTCATTGGAATTTCTAACTTAATTCTAGGGCGTCCAACACTGTACCTTAAACGTCCAAGACACGGCTTGAACGTGTAAGGTAAAACGTACAATCTTGGACGTTTTTTGGCTAAAATGGCTTTCCATAGTTTTCACTGTTACCGGCGCCTCTGCTAAACGTCGAAAGCCGATCCGCAGGTAGATTCTTTTGTGGAAGAAAGCTGATCTCGCTAGCATCAAAGATCACCCTAGCCAATTTTCTAGCACTTTTACTGCATCCAACTCGATTTCCACGCCTGTAGATGATCTTTGGAACCAACTGACATCTAAGCTGCATGAAATCATAGCAATTTTGGTTCCTTCCAAACCCAGATCTTACAGATCAATAAAATCACGATCTGATGCTATCACCCATCAAAAGGATCTTAACCACCTTCAAAGCTAGGAAAAATGTGGCAAATGTCTTTCAACCTGGATGAGTGTGAGGTACTAAGGATCACCAACAAAAAAAACACATAATTAACGCCAGTTATTCCATCCATATCACTTCACTCAAGACTGTCAGTGAAGCTAAGTACCTTGGCGTCACCATCCAGAACCACCTTAATTGGAAGCCTCACATCAATATGTAAGAAGGCTAACAGCACCCGAGGTTTCCTTCAACGTAACCTCAGGAGGTGTCCAGCTACAGTTTTAGAGCAAGCCTATATACAAGACTTACGTCCGTCCTACGCTCGAGTACGCCTCCACAGTTTGGGACCCACACCAGCAGGACCTATTACTGACCAGATCGAAATGGCACAAAGGCGAGCGGCACGCTTTGTCAAGAGTGACTTCAACCAGCAACACAGTGTCACCGATATGCTAAACGACCTTAAATGGCAAACCCTTTAAGTGTAAGACGGGCACAAAATAAAGACATCATGATGTACCGAATTGTTTATGGACTTGTAGCAATACCAACCGGCCCACCATACTTCATTCCAACCAGGTCTTCTGAAGACACTCTAAGAGGACACAGCCTACAATTTCGTCAACACCACTGCAGGATACTTGCCTATTAACATTCTTTCATTCTAAGCGCCATCTGCTTATGGAACCAACTTCCAGGCACAGTTGTTACTGCTGCATCCTTGGTTTAGTTCCGAAGTCAACCAAGTCAGACTTCATTTTTACTTACACCGGCAGCCATTTGATCTGCATGTATTATACACCTTTTGTGAGCAATTGAAGTGTTCCCGCAACTTGCTCACACTTTTCACTGCACAGTACGATGATACTCATTTTGAGGAATGTACTTTACTAGGAAAAAAGAAGAGTCCGACAGTGTCAAGTTCATTGTAACCTATGTGACTTCTGGGAGGAAGATTTAAAATAAAACGAAACATTTTATTTTGAAATATTTGAAGGGAATGTTGATATTTTTTGATAAGCCTGTGTGCCATGAGTTATAACAAAAATCAATGTGACATTGCAATAAAACAGAGCACAGAGATCTGCGAAGATTTTGACTGAAGAAATTTGAATATCTGTAAAGGAATTTGAGCCTACTATTAGCTTTTTTCAAAATTCCTTCGGCCATAACTTCGCCGGAGAGTTGTTGGTCAAGTTGAACTCCGAGATACTTTATATCAGAGATAGGCTTAATCACGTGATCATTATACGAAATATGAAAATTGGAAACGATTTTTAGTTTTCTGCGCGATCCAAATAAAATAAGCTCGGTCTTGGCAACATGAAGGGAAAGTTTATTGTTCATGAGCCAAGTGTTGCAAGATCTCAAGTCCGAACTAAGTTCATTAGCTATCACATCTGGATTCTTGTCAGATGAAATAATGACACCACTGATGTAATCATGTCATTTCTATAGCATAGATAAAGAAGCGGTGTTAATAGGCTACCTTGTGGAACCCCACAAGATAGGGGCTTCAGATCCGAATTGATACCCTCTATGCTAACAAGTTGCTGTTTACGGCAAGAAATATAGGAATTGAATCAGTCAGACTTGATTCCCACCTCATCCACTTTCAAACGAATGATTCCCAGTCGCATAAAAACGCAAACGAATAGGACCTAGGGGATATGGGTAGTTGTAAAAGTCCGAAGGTATGGGGAGGGGGTGGTTACCACCTCGGAATATTTTAAGTCGCAATTTAAAAAAAAAATATCTGCATGGTGTGGACCTAAAACTTCCAGCGCATCTTAGAAACACTAATTCTCTTCTTTGTAAGCAAATTACCGGGTAAAATTCAGATATTTAGAATTTTTACACCAATTTGTTTTGTAATTTTTGGCGAAAATCGTGACTTTCCTACTCGGAAATAATTATTACGTCATAATTTCGTAACGCCTTGCCCAATTTTCATGATTTTGGTATCAATAGAAAGTGATGACCCTACCCAATACTATGGTACCAAACAACTTTTTGAGGTTAAATTTCAATTTCATGACCAAAAATGAAAACAAAAGTGAATTTGTGACCTTATTTGGCATGAAAATTTAAAAAAAAATGGCCAAAATCCTAAAAAAAAATTAAAATGATGAAACATCTGAGTGGATGTTTTAAATTAAAATTCCCATTCTGATGTAATTTTTTTTTAAATTGTTATTTTTAGCTTGGTTTGAAGCCCAAATGCCCCCCAAAATGTATTTTTTGTGATTTCCTCAAAAAATGTGATTTTGTGTCAAAAATCAACATCACCATCATGTTCCTTGTGAAATTTCCTTTCTGGTTATGTATACTTTTATTAACTTTAAGCACAAAAAGTTATGGTACAAAATAAACTTGCAAAAACTTAAAAATTGAGTAACGTGCTTCCCCCCCCCCCTTTATCACTTGTAGTTAAACTGCTCTAAAATGCGTTTCAAACTAAACTAGGTCAGGGGCTATTTTAACCCTCGTCTTTCTAAGAGGGGGTGGGGGCGGGGGGTTACCTGATGATCGCCGATTGCACCAAAACGCAAAGCAAAGCAATCCTGAGCATTTAGGAAATTGTTTTTACATCCTTTGTGGTCATTTTGACGGGAAAAAACGGGGGTACCACCTAAGGTAGGGTTATGGTAGGCCGTCAAAGTCGTTTGGTAGAGGGTGGGTTGGGGGGGGGGGGGGGGGGGGCTTGCCATCTCGGAAAATTTTAAATCGCCATTTTGAAAAAATATGTGCATGCTATGCACATGACCAATGACGAAAAATAAACACTCACATTGTGATCTTCATGAAAATATACCTTGATTTGTCATTGAAAACATGGTACTCAGTGTGTCGGCAGGTACTAATATTTCGCCTTCTTCTCTCCGATATATATTCATAATCGATATTACAAAAATCTTGGTTGCGAGATTTTTTTTATTGACGTGACCTGCCAATAAAGCTGACTTTGAACCCTTTTTATTTGAATAAGGAGAAAGCAAATGGAAAGTGGGAACGTGGTTATGAAAATTTGGAGTTTTTCCTTAATAATGTGGGTGAATTTTTTGCTATTGGTAAAAAATGATGCATTATATGGTGTTTTCTATAACAATCAAACAATTTGAGCCTTTTTAGACACATCAATTTCAACCCCTACATCAATCTTGTTTTAGAAGATAAAAAGACGTCAGTTTGGTCGATTCCACTAGCACAAATTTGAAAACTCAGATTGATGAAATTTGGAAAATATATTTTGCCTCTAAGACTTTAAAACTGAAGATAAAGCAAGGAAAAATAAATACGCTGATGTGGTGTATGAATGGTTCCTAATATCGGCTATTCATACTTGCCTGCGATTTGTATTGCGATAACAGGCATCCACATTTCGATAACAAATACCTTTTGTAACAACGGGTCATCCTCTAACGTCAGCAGTGTGTGATCAATTTAATCTCATAGCAGGGCACACAGCTAATGTTTTGAATGGTACCGCTGGCCGCTCGCTGTGTTAAAATGTAAAATGTATTAAATATTGGCATAAATTTCCTGGATAAAAAGTAACCTTTGTGGTTTTTCAATATAAATTATGTCAAAAATTCGAGAATTGCATTCGTGACTTGTAAAAATTTAAGAAAAACCAACACGCTTCGCAAAAGAAAAAAGATTATCAAAACGACTGAGGCAGTCACGAACCCACGATCTTTAGATATAAAAACTCGCTCTATAACCACTAGACTATGCGAGGTAACGATGTCTATGAGGGGAATTTAAGATTATATTCATTCTGCATTCTGTTTATTGTGATTTGTTACGCATGCGCAACTTCCAGTACGCGGTATTTATATAATAAATGTCCAGTAGACAGCAAGCAGTCGTGTGGGTCAACGGTAATGCTTTGAGACTCCGAATCAGGAGACCGTGGGTTCGAGTCCCGTCATAGTCGTTTTGTAAATTTATATTTTTTTGTTTTTGCCGTGGCGTGTTGATTTTTCTTCAATTATTCACTGTAACGAATGCAGTATGATTGTACTTGATTTGGCGTGAGTTTTGAAAGCATGTGTCCTAAATGTGTCCTTTTGCGCACGCATAGTGCCGGGCAAGGAACAATGAATATGACTGCGCACACTGCCGGGCATAACGTCAACTCATCTATAGCATAGGTCTTTATAATTCAAGTCTTCATCACTGTACAAAGGCATCACTTCATAAAATAAAACAAGCCGTGTAATTGATGACATTGCATTGTAACAGGCATTGTACCAGACAAGCTAAAAATTGCTAAGGTTATACCAATCTATAAAAAAACAAGACACAAGAAGTATTTTCAAATTATCCTCCAGTATCGTTATTACCTTGCTTTTCAAAGATTCTCGAAAGATTAGTGTTTGATAGATGCCTTGATTATATATTAATACCAACACAATTCTCACTAACAAACAATTTGGTTTTAGACCAAATCACTCAACCTATATGGCAATTGCACAACTTGTAAATAAAATCAACTGTACTGTATAAGGAAAAGAAACTACAATTGGAATATTCCTAGATTTATCAAAAGCTTTTGATACAATAGATCATGACATTTTACTATCAAAATTAGAATATTATGGATTAAGAGGCATTGTTCAAACCCGGTTTAAGAGCTATCTTTAACAGAAAACAATATGTATCATATAATCTATGCAACTCCTCACTTAAAGATACGTCATGTGGTGTTCCACAAGGATCTATACTAGGTATATTATTGTTTATCTTATAATGTTATATGTCAATGATATTACTGTTTCTTCAAATATTTGGACTTTACTATCTTTGCTGATGACACCACATCAGTTATTCCCATGCTAATCTAATAAATCAAATGGATATAGTTAACGATGAATTGATTAAAGTAAGAAATTGGTTTAATGCCAACAAATTTTCGGTAAATGCTACCAAAACAAATTATATGGTGTTAGGAACACCACACATGGTTTCAAACATCAAAGAATATGATTTAGAAGTAACTTTGAACAGAACTTTATTACAAAGAGTAAACTACACCAACATTTTAGGAGTATTGATTGATGATTGCCTTACCCGGAAATTTAATATTGACTGTGTCGCAAAAACCTTATCAAGAAATATTGGTGTCATGAACAAATTGAAACATTTCTTTCCTGAATGTATATTACAAACTCTGTATTGTACTATGATCATGCCTTACCTTAGCTATGGTATACTTTTCTGGGGAGATACTTGCAAAACATACTTGGATAAATTGGTGAAGTTACAAAAATTGGAATTACGAATTATAACTATAGCCATTATAGAAGCCATACCGGTCCCTTATTTGCAAAAAACAATATTTTGACTATTAGTGATATGTATAAAATAGATCTTGGAGTATTTATGTACAGATACTCCGTCAAAGATTTATCATCAAAATTTGATTGTTTTTTAAAGGTCAAAACGAAAACGAAAACCAAAAAAAAAAGGGGAACAACAAAAAAACAAAAAAAAAAAAAAAACGGTTTCCGAACAAGCAAATAAAAAAAAAGGGCCCAAACCTTAAAAATCCTTAAAAAAAACCCCTAACAAAAACTCCCAACAAAAATTTAAAAAAATCTTAGTCTCTCAATATAATTGATACATTGTTTTTCATGTTTCATGCAATTTCCTTCTGCTTGTCTTGTATTTGATCCGTGTCCGTTTCAATATATATTTTTTTGTCCGTACATAATATTAGGGCACTGCTTTTTACAGATCTTATTGGTCTTCCATCAATGTCCTCCATATTGTCGCGTTAGTGTTCTCTTTTATGCCGTTGTTTATGTTTATGAATTTGCTTTTGTTATACTGATATAATATATGACTCACACCGAAAGAGGGGACTTTGAAGATGATGTCAATTTTGATTTTTTCATTTCATCTGTTGCAGCACTTTCTAAGCTTTAAAATGACACTTTACTTGTTGAAATTGATCAAAGCGATCATATTTTGCAACAGAAAATCTGCTGAAAATTCGTATTATTTTCTTTATTTTTTGCTGCCTTTTTTCGCCTGTATCTTGAAAAGTTTTCTTTCTCAAAGTCCCCCTTTTCGGTGTGAGTTATCACATATTTGATGAAGCGAATAAATCTTTATTGACTAGGGACCAACTATAAATTCAATAATATGAATGTCACTTATCGTTTACGTGCACATTTCAGTGGATGATATTTGTTAGTTTTAAATATCGTTATTTACTAGACGCGCTGTTTATAGCTTGGGCACAATAATCGTACGAACAGCTTACGAGTCCATCTAATAGGACCACGCGACGCCCTCACTGCTCGCTTTACTCACTGCTCGTGGTTCTTTTAAACGGACTAAACACTGCTCGTAAGCTGTTCGTACGATTATTGTGACCAAGCTATTAACTTGAATGTTTACCGAGCGTTTAGCTAAAATCCGATTTTAACTAAACGTATTTTTTGTCTAACCAACGTTTAGATAAACATCGTTCGAGAATACGGCCCAGAGTCTTTCCGTTTTTCTTTTCAAATATTTTTACTCAAAACATTGAAAATGAATTAAAATACATTTTGCGTTAAAATCTTCAATTGCAACAACTTGTTCTTCATAAAATAGAATTTTGCTTTGCATATCTTCCACCGATAGTCCTGCGTATTAGACGGAAGACAAGTGTTTTTTTTATGTGTTAAGTTATATATTGGACAAAAGATTGTTCATGATAATCATAAAATGAAATTTTGTTATTATTGTCCCAATTCACAAATGTATCGTATAAATTATAGTCGCGGCAAGAATTTGAAAAATAATGGACTCGATTAAGTATCGTTTTAGTGCAACTCATGAGCCTTATGTTTGTTTGCATATCTAAACAAACAAGTACCTTTATAAGTTAATATTAGAGTTAACCGTCGCTTAAGACTAAAGATACGATATGTGTTTCAACTTAACAGCTCAGTCCCGTATTACAGCAAAATCGTTATTACCCGTACGCACAACTTTAGTCTTCTGTTCTTCGACGTCATCTAACCAATTCAAAATGCGCTCAAATTGCTTTTTACTCATGTAAGTACTGAAAACTTCTGCAAATGCATTTTCCGCTGACGGATTCATCGTCATCATTTCCAGCGTTTTAACCCATCCTTCTCCGTTCGTAGGAACATATTCGTCATCAGCAGAATCGACGAAGGACGACGAGTCACTGTTAGAAGTGTTAGAAGGGCATAGATTCAGAAAGTTATCATTTTGGTCTTCATCAACACCATTAGACTTTGAAGTTGTTACCTCCTTTTTATTCTCAGCAATTTCACTTGAAGATAAATTCACTTGGTTTAAATCTGTTTGTTCCTTGGGTATCGGTGGATCTTTTGGAGGTTTTGGAGTAAGATAAACCTCAGGATAAAGTTGTTCGATTCCAGCAGCACAACTACTTGGTACTGGAGTGACGGGACGGAGTATTCTGCGCGGACTAATTTGACTCCGATTAGGAAAACTAGTGTTGTTTTCTGATAAGTCTTCTGTATCACGAGAATGTGCCGGCGTTATTGGTAAAAGACTTCTTCTTCTAGTAAATGGAGATAGACTTAAATTTTCTGCTAACCCTCCGTTATTTGTGAAGATTTTTGGAGACGTCAAAACCTCCTCGTCAATTAATTTATCGCGATTACATTCTCGAAACTTTGCATACGCTTCTAAAGATGACGAATTCGGCAGGCTAGCACGTCTATTTCTCATTCGCGATGGTGTAGGCGTCTTTGCCGGTGCATCCATCGTATTTTCGGGCAAGCTTCCACGCCTGTCTAACAACTTAGACTGTCCTGGAAGAAATTTCGAATTGGGTGGTAAACTTGCACGACGGCCCCTTGAATGTAACTGAGGTAGTTTTTCTTCCGAATTCGGAATACTTCCATGACGACTTTTCAATCTTTCTGGTAACGTAGCGTCATCTTCCACATTCAACCCGCTTTCACGTCTATTTGCTAATCGTGGCATTGGCAAAATATCGGCATTTGGAGGCAAACTTGCTCTCCTACGGCTCAGATAAAATCTCGAGGGGCCTGCGTGACTCTCACCATGCTTAACACCTTTAAAGAAATCTTTTGTTCCAGGCTTCTTCCAAGCGGTTGCCCATTTTGGTCTCAAATCAATGGGGATAAAAATCTCTTCATCTGGACTTAGAGCAGATGTGTGTGATTTATTAGTCTTTCCGTCTGATTGCGCCATGGTGTCTGTATTTAATCCAATATTTTCTGATATTAAAGGTAACGATTCTCCCTTATATTTACTTCTTCTGTTAACCCGATCCTCACATCTGGAAAAAGTAAAAAGAAAAGAAAAAAGACCATAGTTAATTTAAGAACCTACACCCCAAGTATGGATGTATCGGTTAGTTTTTGCATACATTTTTACAATAAAAGTCAGGTATAATAATAACAATTCCGGTGTAGCAGGAATGGAAGTCCCCCGTTCTTATTGTCCGAGTTGTACAGTAAAGTATAGGCTAACAACTCTCACGCAACATTAGTTTCACGCTTTGGTCTATGAAAGGCGGACTACCATTTTAGGGGGACTAAGATTCCTTTACCACCGGCATTTATATTGCGACTTTTCCAGTGGATACAAAGCGCTGGCCATTATTATTAGTTTATATTACGCCGTAACAAGGGAATCGTCAGAACCATTTCGCCTTAAACTAGGCCATTTGCGGCCAATGACCAAAGGTGCAAACCTATCAGCACTTAGGTTGTGATATTCCCCCCTAAACAGCTCCCCAATACGCTCGGGTCGACTAAGCAAGTGTGATAAAGTGATTTGCCTACGTTGGCCATAGCGGGGCTCGAACTCACAACCTTCTGATCATGAGTCCTGCTCTGTTCCGCTAGACCACATCTAAAACCCTTACAAGGTAAAGCTTACGAAGGGGGCGCGATACATTATATAGGAGCGTGACCTACTAGTAAGAGCACATGACGCGTAATATGTGACCCGTCATATCGAAAGATACTTTAAGGGTCCCAAAATTGATTTTGTTTTTTTTTTGGTCTCATCTGAAAGATTATATTTTAAGCTTTAAAATGACATCTTGCTTTTGGTTATTGGATGTTCGATCGCAAAGGTACCTTAAGGGTCCCAACATTGATTCTTTTGGTGTCATCTGTAAGGTTATATTTTGATATTAAAAATGACACTTTGCTTTTGGTTATTGGATGTTCGATCGCAAAGGTACATCCAAATTGGTAAAGAAAGTTCTGAGAAAATCGAGTTTAAAGTTTCTGTACTGGTAAAACTTGAATGGAGAAATGATTTTTATCTTGGTTTTTTAAAACATTTGTCTATTGTTTTGGATGTTGGAACCTGATTAATATGATAGAATACACTTCAAAGGTAACATTTCTGATGAAATTAGAAATTCGACCTTGGGCGTGATTTTTACTATGCTCAGCTTCAATGGCCCGTATCTCGTAATTTACTATGCCGACCTTAAGGTACCTTTCGATATGACGTGTCACATATCATATACAGAGGTTGCTTGTTGACCAGGTCGAACCACTACTCCTTGTTTGCTTGTTTACTCTAAATGTTTTGTGATTCGGAAATCACATTAATGGTGCATAGCTCACGACCATTTGAAGTACATTGTTCCAATAGCGACAAAACAGTTTCGATTACCCCATAGATATTTATCTAATTATAATAACTGTTCACCCTGTGATTGGTTACACCTCGGCCGCGACCCTTTTTTGATGTCATCTACCATACTCTAAATAAACAATGCAAACACATAGAAAATATAATAATTATTTTGGTTTACAAGATTAGGAAAACTTTCAGCTTGTACCCTACAACCCTTTTTTATTATGGTTTTCCATCAATTACTCAATGACCCCTTTTTTATTTGTTAAGATACTCAATGATTTTGTTCCTATTTTCCACGACTTTTTCTTGCCGCTAAATTTCGGCTAATTCGACGCTTTTAACGGAATTTTAACAACTTTATAATAATTGTTATTTGAACTTAGGGTTGTCACATCAATTACTTTTTCTGGAGCTAAACATAGTCACAAACCAAACAACTCATTTTTTTCACATTTTGAGTGTATTGTTTTAAAGAAGAAAAAAAAGTTAAAAATATACTTCAAGGACTTTTTTACAATATCTAAAAATGACCTCCCGACCATTTTTCACTCATAGTCGGGTTTGCCGATAAGTTGTTAAAACTTAGGACGAGGTTTTAATGGTCAGTGATGTAAATTATATTTTTAAGTATTCTGCGTTCATATTCGCTCAACTCTAACACATGGTGCAACATTGGTAACTTTATTGACATTAAATACCGTCTCGCTATCCTGTCGAATATGAGCAATAGGTAATCTATAAATGCATCTTTAAGAAACATCGATTAGTGGTTAACTTTGTTAAATTATGTCATATTCAATGTTATAGGTCCATATCAAATCATTTGCTATTCTCTGTATGTTCAATATATCAATATCACTAAACACATACACTATTACTTTACATACAAGTTAAAATGTTCCAAAATGGGGTTCAACTAATTTGACTTTTGAAACTGATTTTGGGGGTCTAGTGAACTGAAATTTTGACCAAAAACAGCTTCCTGAACTGAACATTTTCAAATTTTCGGAGCTTTTTCGCAGTTTAAGCTATTTTCCTTAAAAAACAGGGTCTAAAGAACTGAATCCTACTGAAAATGTGATCTAGTGAGCGGCCAGGCGGCCTAAAAAAAGGGGGTCTTGGCGCCGGACATATATCCTGCTCACATATGTAAGTACCCCCGGGATAGAACAGGTAAACAAAACTATATAGGTTGAAGCTTGCATTTACAAAGGGTCCGTGTTTTCTGATGTCACAAACCAAACCTGACGATATTTTGTTGCGTATAAAATAGAGGATATTGTCTTTGACATGGTATGAACCACTACATTTCAAAATGACAGAGGATTCTGGTCGTAAACTCCTTAAGAAAATAAAATGAAACTAAAAAGTTCCTATCTTT
>JXSR01S022389.1:4876-20210 GCA_000969725.1 Ophiothrix spiculata
CCCTATTTTTTTTTCTATGTTACACCAATCAAACAATTATTTATTTTTGGCCTAACCATAAACCACCACAGGATGAAACGGAGCGAAGCAAGCTACCATTTATAAGTCATTTGGAAGTCAAAAATCATAATGCCATGTCACTATCGCTGTAGTACAAATAGCAAAATGAATTCCTAAAATGACAGTACAGTTCTATATTGAGGTAACTTTAAATATTTCAGAAATGCATCATACTAGTGGCATGTTTTGCTGTCATATTCTCTTTAGAATAAATAAATCAGGGTTCTTATAGTATTGCATAGCATTTGCATTTTTACACACTTATTCAAATTTCCATACAAAAATTTTTGGATATAAACCCTAACAGGGCCAAACTCACTATATCTCACTTTAGAAAATCATGAAAATGCGCTAAGTCACAGATGGGGGGTACATGCAGGGACCAAATCGCTGGCCAGGCAGTGTCTCTGCGGTGGCTTGCTACGGGTATTACTCGCATGGGAAACGGGAGGTCCCTGGTTCGAATCCTGGTGAAAACACACGTTTTTCACCACCCTTCCCTTTTCGAGGAGATAGGCTAGAAACAAGAAAAGTCAAATTATTAGTTAGGGTTAATGAAGTTCATGGTTTTTAATGCCTTAAAATCTAAATCCAAGTGTTAAGTCAAATGTATTTCATTGTCTTAAAATTTGGGGAAACCACTTTTAATTATTTGTAAGATGGGAGGATCAGGGCTGTATGTCACTGACCAGCAGTACACAATGCATTGATTTCTTCCTACTTCCTCTTCCACATATCCCTCCTCCCCCTCCCCACCCCCTTTTTAGGATACTGGAAACTAGGCTTGTCACTGCACATGACCACACATTCTCTACCAATGCATTCTCATCAAAACCTCAGACAATTTGACATGACCAAGCAAATAACCTTTTCAAAAGAAACATGATACCAATATGTCATATAAACCCACAAATATTCTATTTTTACTTTCAAAAACTTCTAGAGGTTTTTATTCATCAAATTCATAAAACAATCCAAAAATCCATCTATTGCAGCATTTTACAGGAAATTAACTGCATTTGTATGACGTCACTACGTGGTCCTTCCACAAACACAGCAATACGACACCATAAAGTGCTACTAGGCCCACGCGTCACAAATATCTCCAGTTTCATTTTCACCTCTACCTTGATGAGACAAAAATAATTTTTATAATCAGTAAAATAGTGATTCAATAACGTGGAAAATATTCTTGGTATTTACTCTCCTTAGGAGGGGAATCTTCCTGGCTTCCTGGTGATGGTTAATATGGGACATCATTTCATTATTTTATGTCATTATATCTACCAATTAGATGGTCTGAAACTTGTGGGTTTGTAATCAGTTGGGGTGAAATGGGTCATTAAACGTGGCCTTAATTGACCCGTGGTAATTGCTTCCATGTGTTGGACCTCTGTACATGTTTCTACTACTCGCAAAGCACGATTTAAGTATTTATATACATCTTGGCAGTAATGTGTGTGCAAAGTATTCTAGCTGGCTAGAATACTTTGGTGTGTGCGAGTACAAATGTGTACATATTTTATGCATCATGGAGAATACGCAATATGCAATCACATTATACAATATCATGAATATACAACATGAATTATGAGAGAAACCAGACAGAATTCTTCATAAAAATCTTTCATGACTTAATAACCATTCTTGCAGAGATTTACGATCTCGTAAATTTTCATTTTGAAGAAAAACTCTTAAGGCACGAGCCCAAGAATTTTGTATCCAACAGAATAACATTTCACTAAATCTAAATCACAAAAATGCAAACTTACGTTGCAGATCATGGGTTATATGTATATGCTGGAATCAAATTGCTGAAGTCACAGGTTTATAAAATGGTAGGTTTTAGGTTCGAATCCTGGTGTAAACACATGTTGTTCACTAAGCTTATTGTTCACCCTTCCCTTTTTGAGGAGATGGGCTAGAAACAGGTAAAGTTAAGAACTCCATTAGGGATATTTTGACGGTTAATAAGCCTAACAAAACTAGAACTCACTACTAAATCTAAATACAGAAATTCATGAAAAAGTTCAATCTGATGGGCTTAACATCTTCATAAGGTGGCACACCTAATAAGATAAAGCAATCAGTTCAACTATGTCCAAATATGGATTGATTTTCAAGTTCGGATACCAACCCAGCTAGCTGGCCAGACCATAACACATAGCCAACCTGTCATCTCGTATTCAAGTTACCCAATCTACAATCCAATATTGCGTTTTCCTAGGCCTACCAGGCTTGATTGCTTCAAAATGACAGATGGTACCTGGATCATTGGTACCATATAACATGCGATCATGTTGCTTATTTAAGTCAGCCCATGCCTATATACACAACAAATCTGGCTTTATGTTGCAATTTGTCTTCTCCATTCTCCAACTTAAAGGTGCATTGGACATAATTACTTTTTGCTAGAATTTGAATAGTCTAACAATATTAACAGTAAGTCAAAATTGTTGAAATATTGAAAATACAATTTGTTTGTTGAAACCACTCAATTTAACAATAATACAATATAGAGGTAATTCCATTTTCTAATCAGCAAAAAGGAACAGCGACCAAACTGTTTTGCAGAGGTCTAATTACCATTTATCTTGTGAAGTGATTTGGCCAGACTCAACTATTATTGCAATATTGCTGAGACTACAGCTCTTTCACAGCAAGCCTGTTACCTTCATAGTATTGAGGAATGGCAGTGTCGAGAGAAACTCACTTGAGTGTATGTCTTGCTCAAGGATACAATATTCACCAAGAGATTCGAACTAATGACTCGCCATTCCCAATGATTATCGCGTTTAAAGCTATATAAAGCTGGCCACACATGGCTGTCATTTTCTTTGAGTTAATAGAAAGGTTCAACTTATTAGGATGTTACAAAGTCAAACACTATCATTGTGTTTTGCAAAATTCAGTCAAGTTCTGCAAACGACAACTCATCAAAATTCCTTAAATCTAAGAGTAAGACCAAACACTACATATAAATCTTTCAAACTCTTCAGACGAAATAACTAAATGCACCTTTCAAAATGCGCAAAATATGCTCCAAGATGCAAGCGATGCCTACAGAAATTCCTAGCGAAATCCAGGTCATGTTTTGCTCATAATCTTGTCATGTCTGAACTGTGACCAAAAGAAAACACAAAAGCAACACTACCAACTTGCCTCCTGTGCAAGAAAGTTGTATCTGCAATAGCTGCCTTTTGTCATTAATTTGGATTGCACACTGTAAAATCTCCAGTCTTGGGTCAGTGGTTCTTGAAATGGTACTTCAGGTGACACCTTCACCTGAAGAACCATTTCAAGAACCACTGACATAAGACAGTGAAATTTTGAGAGACTTTTCTCCTTCTTGTCACAAGTTGAAAAATAAATATAACTTACGGCAGCCATTGCAGATACGACTTTCTTGCACTCACATGACGAACTTGCCTCCTGTGCATTTCCTCTGAAAATCAGCAGCTACATAATTCTATAAAATACAGCCCTTCAGGATATTACATGTTTTTCCTTGTTACATCGACATCAATATCGCTACTCCATACCCATACAGCATTGTCAATTTAAAACGGATTCCCTCGGAACATGAAGTAGGTCGCAAATTGAGCTGTTCGGTAACTTTAGGTCATTTTATCTCTCCTGTTTATTTCATTGAACAATAAAATGATAACTCAATTGTCACTGTCCCATTTGTGTCTGCCATTGTTGTTTTTAAAAGAGGGACACCCAAGGGCAGATTTTCCCCTTATTTCACAAAATGCCTTGGGTCTAAACTCCAATCCTAATTTATGATACCGATTATCAACCTGACATGTTTTCATCATTCACTTTTTTCCCTTCCTTTTTCTCATCACGTAGTTACATTATCTAAGGCCAAATACCAACAGCAGAGGCAAACCTACTCCACTAAAATACAAAATTTGAAAATTATTAACATCAAAACAAAAAAAAATGAAAAATTTAGTGGTGTGTAACCTTAATCACACAGCTGATGGTTTGACAATAATTTAAAAAGATAAATAATGTTTCACAATAATCCTTGAAAAAGCAGAAGGTCAATGGTGCATTGGAGTAAAATAAATTTATTATTCACATCTGCTTCAAGTTCATGAGAATTGATATCAGATGTTCTTTTTCAAATGAAAATGTTTATTGGTGAAATTTTCCCAGGCAAATGTATTATTCCACACGGCTCACAAATGAAAATACAGGATGTAAAATCACAACAGACTTGGCAATATTTTAGTGATTTGTAGGTTGAGAAGCATGTTTTGGAAAAAAAAAACAATCACAGAAAATCAATGAGAATACTCAGTTTTACACCAGTTTCTAAATTTATTAATTACATCAACTAAAGGCCTAGATATACTTTGTCATTTTTGTAGTCATTTTCATTCAGAATTTTTCTCATGATGTTACATTTTCACCACGATGTTAAATTTTCATTCGGAATGAAAATGAAAATTTTCATTTTGATTTTTTCTCATGGTGTAAAATTTTTGTCATGGAGTAAAATGTTTCATGATGGTGTTCAACGGGGCATAGATCGATCTCATTAGGTCGAGAACAAAACCATAATTACCTTGGTCTTTTCATTATAATCTGAAATATGTCCTTGACAGGTACTGTGGATTTTATTCTGCTGAAATGATTTTCTGATTTTTCTCCAAAGAGAAACATTTTCATTTGAAATTTTTATCACCGTCTTGATTTTTTATCATTCTATTTGTAGTTTTAGCGGATTATCAAGATCGATAATATCGTCTAGGAACTCGAGGTCAATATGCATTCAGCTCTATGGATTTTCAAGATGGTAAAAATGACAAAGTATATCTAGGCCTTAACATTATCAAGGAAAACTACATTAAAAGTAAAATTTTGACACATAGCTAATTTTAGCCTCCTTATCCTTGGCAGTTTTTTAATGGGATAACTTTGAACAAATTGCCAATTTATGTTGATTCTACCTTGAAAGTGATGATCAAGTTGATCTATAGATTTCCTTACAGCTCATATCCAAGGATTATCTAGAGTTTAATGCTTGTTTTGTTTATAATAATTACAATCGTCAAAGCATCATCATTCTATTCAAATCTACCTGTCTCTTACGAAAACAATAACAAATCAAAATCTACTTCAACTAACCGTTAGGGCCTATTAGTATGTGACAAAATGCAAAAAGAATATTTCATAGGGTACCAACAATTAAAGGAGTTGTTAACCTTTGTAAACCTTTGACACTACCAATTGCAATAGTTTGACACCGATGAATATCAAAGCAATTTCATAAAAATCTGAGTGATAAGTCTTAAGTTATCTTGACCTTGTTTACGTGGAGCCATTTGGTGATGAACCGGCATTACTTGAACTTTTTCATACTGTCATGAATAATAAATCATAATTTTTGACAAGGATACTTAATTCTAATTTTTCAATTTTAAGTTATTCTTTCAGATATGACAGGCAACATAATTTCAAAGATACAAGTGATTTAAATGTTAGGCTTCTAGAGGAATTCTGTTGGAAGTACTGATGTCAGAGAATGGACAACTGACTTCTGATTGGTCAATTGAGGTTGTTTCATGTTACTCTCTGGCATGAACATTACATTAGAGTTGAATGACATAAGGCTAAGAATTTGATCTCTGCAGATAAATTATTGTTTATGTTAACTCCATTCTATGATATATGCAGTAAATATAAATATACTTTCAACTAAATTTCCTGAAAAAATCCTTCTATCTGAGCAGAAAAAATATTAGGAAAAAATTGGATCACTGCATTGACATTTCACAGCACGTTTTAAGCCAATAACAGTGAATAAGTACACAAAATTTAACAACTGCATCATTCTGTCCGCCAGAATACAAGGAGTAAAGTTAGGGTGCCGGTCCCATGATACATTTTGCATATCAAATTTACACAAAGCTAGAAATGAACCATTTACAACTCTTGCAACAATTCATACCTGTATAAATCCATCAAATTAAACGGAAGGTTGAACCATGAATGAATCAAACTTCAGGTGTTTGGGGGGTTCAGAACCCAGGAGGTAAAACCAAAGGGAGTGAAGCATGGCGAAGAAATTGAGATATCTGGCAGGTTATAAAGACTATCAAATGAAGTACAACATTTTGGAGGTATGAATCACCCAGAGGAGGGTGGTCGTGGCAACTGTTACTGGTTGCCGTAGACCAGGCTTTCTCAATTAAATTTTGCGAAGTGCCAACTGGCAATAAATAAAAATCAGAAGTGCCACATTCCAATAGCAGCGTAGCGAGCGGAGCGTCTAACGGGTGGGGTCCAGGCTTAGGGCCCCTGGTGGTGTCCAGGGGGCGGAGCCCCTGGAAGCTCCTGGGTTTTAGCCTTTTTTGAGTGGAAAAGAATGGCTTTCTGAGCATGTTTTTTCGTGGAAAACATTGCATTGCGGTATGTTCGATGCAAAATCTGGATGTTGTAACGATGCAGGTATATTATAGGCCTATGATAATTATGGCGGTCAGTTATTTGGATATTTAATATCAATGGGAGTTCATCTTGTTTTTATGTTTGGCCAATTTTATTAACAAATAATTTATTCATTTATTTTTTTTATTTTTTTTATTTTTTGATTATTTTTTTTTTATGGGTGCCGCGCGCGCCACTTGGAAACATACGGCGCGCCACAAGTGGCGCGCGCGCCGCTATTTGCGAATGCCTGCCGTAGACGATCCCCGGTGACGTCATGTCCTATACCGCCTCTGGCATGAAGCCGTTGGGATTCATGGAAAAATACTACTTCCGGGATGATCACTAAAATTATTTTCGTAATCGGTAAAAAAATATGATAACATATATAAAAAGTGGGGTTCACGGGTGAACCCCAGCGGATTTGGAATGACATAATTATGTTGATTACTATAAGAACACTTTTGTATTTTTTTGAGGAAAGGTAAAAATATTCTCTTTGGAATTTTTTTTCTTCAATACGTGAGTCACGTGACCCAATAGAAATGCACGTAAATCGTACCCTAAATTTGCGTTTTAGAAATCCCTCGTCCCTAAATCTAGTGGATGCTATTTATCGTGTCCGCCACCGCCTGGAATCACCCTAACATTCTAATGAACCTGAAAATCAGGTGATTTTATTCCAAGTCTGCAGCGTTTGGCCCCATGTACTACTACTACCTTTTACCCCCCAGCAGTGACAATTCATTGAAAACATCAAATCCACAAACTATTGTAAATCAAATAAGCCATCAAACTAAGGTCTCAATTTACAGACACATCTTTTACTATATTTTTGTGAATTAAGTTTCCCTGCGTACTGCATCGTTTAACTCAAGCGTAACACGCATGCAGGACCATGATCGTTTCACAAACACTAGAATTCTAATCAAATAGGTGAAAAATGAGTTGGCTTTTACAAAAACCAGTGTAGCATCAACTGTTGATTAAAAAAAATCGTGGGAACAGACGTTACTTTATGAAAAGACAGTTGATGATACACTGCCAGCAGAATACATGCTACTCCCTTCAACTCATGAATGGTATGTCATAGCTTGGCATTGGTTTTGTTTGCACGAGGTACAGGGTTCAAATACGGGAGGGGAAAACCACCCTTTTTAGACCCCTCTAATTTCCAGAATATACTCTCAAGTCTCTCAACTCTAGGTAAATAGAGACGTATCTGTTGATTGACAGAGATATACAAAACTGCCACAGCTGTCTCAACTCCACATGGTCTACTAAAACATTGTATTGTTGAGAGATGCGAGATCACAACAAATAAATCATGTTACAAATGTATTTACTTGTTTGTTTGTTCTACCTGATTTACAGAAGTCATGAATGTGATGATCACAAGCTATTTTTGGTGCAACTCATGTCTCAAAAATGTCCTCAAATGTGAATTCAGAAAGTCGTAAGTTTATCACTTCATTTCAACAACATGAGAAAGCTAGTCACAAGTATTGAACAACCATTTTCACAAGTTTTTAACCAAGTGAACCACTTTTGCTTGACAGGCAAGGGAATAAGGGGTGTACAGTACCATTAATAGAGATTCAGAAATGAATGTTTAAGACTTACATAATTTTAATTGGGAGGCTATGAAACAAATAACTGAAACGAATACTTATCTATTGGCTGTACTAGTACTAAGCTAGTCATATTGATAATTCAATGATGATAGATGCAAAATCACAGGGTTTCATGGTTAACATAGGCTAAAAGATGCAAATCTTTCTTTTCTGTTGCCCTGAGCTATGTTTTTAAAGTTGAAATAATTTGTATATTAAGCTTCAGGGAAAAAAATCCCTTGTTTTACTTGGTAGATAGATCTTTTTTTTTTTTCATTTGTGCATTTTGTTTTCAAAACCCATTTGCCCCCTTCATGTATATCTAATGGTGCATCCCTAATCCCTGTCAAATCCAAAATTTGAAAACACATTAGCCTGGTTTTGATTTATGGAGGAATAACAAATGTACCATACCATTCAATATTGCATAATTTATGCTGCTACTTAGTATCAGCATATACACCTATAGGCTAGCAGGGTTCACTGTCTCTTCACTTCATATTATAACGCTCAATTTGCTCTTAAGATTGATCTATAAATAACAAACGCACATCTGCTGTGTATTAAAGGAAATTGTTTTATAAGTTGGTACATATATTGATGTCGCAGTTGTAGCAAATCTTTCTCATAAGATCTTGTCTTGCCCTCGATTAAGGTTTATTCGTGAAGAAGAAAGTACTTCTTTCCAATCGCTCTGTTAATATTTATGTTGAGAATGTTACCACTATGCTATCTAGGACAGTTTGAGTTGTCAGATTTTCTAAGACCATAAGAATAATTTCATGTCAAGAAGACCAACATAAAGCAAGCCCTTGTGGAGTCACAAATGATGCTTGATATCAAAGCAGACTTTTGCTGAGCAGCTGAAAATCAAAATAATCTCTGTCCAACTTCCCTTCATCAACTTTCAGATCTTTTTTTCATATAGGGGCCTATATCTCATGAAACAAAGTTGTTACTCAAGATGTGAATCTGCATCAGCTTTGCACAAAGTCGATGTCAGCATTTCATCCTGTGTGTGCTCTTCAGACAAAAATTCTAACAATAGTAACAACTTTGATCCATAAATGATGCAAGCCATATTACTCTAGGTATGCAGTAACAGTCATGTTACTCTAGATTTTCATATTGCTGCATTTGCATGTGATCTTCAGCCAAATATCCAAAACAATAACATCATTATAGACTCACCAGGTATACTGAATGCAGCGCCCCAAGAAGGAGCATTCGCACAGGGGACCAACAGCTTAACGTGACTATCCGAACCACGGAGCAATTAGAGTAAAGTGTCTTGCCCAAGGAAACAAGGAGACGTAAACCACCTGGCCCGGGGCTCAAACCCACAACATCTATATTACGAGACCCGTGCTCTAACCGCTCGGCCACGCTCCCCTCTTTATACAATGAGATATGCCTCTGCATCAGCATTGCACTTCTCTTAGTGCTTGGTAACAGGTAGGCCTATACCTGCCTTGAACGAAGAAACAAATCAGAAATTTTCACAACTGAAGCAACTAAGCTTCTGTTATAATTTTATTACGTTCCTGGAAACAACTTCTATTCATTGCATCATCATGTTGTACAATTAAGTAGGTTCAGGAAGGGAACATTGATCACATCAGAAGCCCATATCAAGCAACTTTGACTGTGATGCAATGAGTTGCAAAAGCTGCCCCTTAAGTAAGGTAATGTAACTATAGTATAGATCTACTTACCCCTGGTTGATTCTGGCCTTTTCCCTATATGATCCCGGCCTACACAGACCTTCCAAGGCTTCCTTGCTAGGTTGCTGTGGACTGTTAATCAGCGACGTGTTGAGATTCTCAAAACTATCGCTGTAATTTGATCCACCGCTGCTGTACACAGACATAGGCGTATGACTATTCCCATTTGTGCCGTATGAGTTAGGGGTGCTAGCATTGGATCCAATACCTCTATTATATCCAGGCGATGGTCTTCTCGTTGGAGTATGTGGGGGTATTCCATCCATGCTTCCTGTGGAAGCTGCTTCGTTACTGTTGCTGGATGCCATTGAATCGCGGTCTTTGTCTTTGGCTTTTTTGATAGCGGCGCTGGGTCTTCGATGTTTGTTGTTTTTGCCCTTGTTATCTGGTTTGACTAAAAATGACATTTCTTCTGGATGCCTGATACCTAAGTATAAGAGTCAAAAGAAAAGATAGATACACAAATTACTTTCAGTTGCCAAACATATACTTAACACCTATCCAATAAGGTAGAACCTGGCTATTTAAAGGAACTTGGTCCAACTTTTCAAAATTTAGTTTTCAATTTCATATGAAAGATGATCACAAAAGAGGTCTAAGTTTCAAATTTCAGCTGAATTGGTAAAACCGTTTTGATTTTATGGGCGGTTTTGTATTTCAGAACTGCCGTAAAATTGTAAAATTAATTATGGTTACCATAATTAGACACATTTTCATATGTAACTTCAAAATGGAACATAGCTCAGCTGTGAAATTTCACCTGGATTATGAGAAAAATATGAACACCATTTTGGTACCAAAATCTCAAAAAGTTTGAAAAAAAGTTGAAGCAATCGGACCATGCTCCTTTAGTACAACAATTCCCAGGTAACCATTTCTATGAATTTGTAAAGCGGTATCTCTCATTAGTAGGAAGAAATATTTGATATCACATTGGTAACACAGTAACTGAAGTCTAACATTAATTACCTTTAATTGTTGCTGGTTTAGCAATCTTACTAAACACTAACAGACCAAAATCTCACTGCATGTATTCATTTTGAAAAATATACATAATCCTGAAATGTCTCAATTTTACCCAAATTTTCAAGTTCTTGTTACATTTCTTGCACATATAGTGATCTGGCTCGGCCTTGACTATATTCCTAGTAATTACGTATATAACACTCGGGTCGATGAAGCAATAGCGATTAAACGACTTGGGCCCCGCCCCCCCCCCCCCCCCCCCCCCCCGGACATAACTCTTCTTGTCTTGGCTGGGCTCGAACTCACGACCTACTGATTATTGCACTGTTTTGCTAGACCACACAAGATTCACAAGGTTCATTTGATTTCATGTAGTTTAAACCTTTGTGCCTACATGTAAACAAAACATAGAACAATACCAAGAAAATGATAAACTAGGAAAAGGAAGATATCAGTTGGTGCAATGTTGAAAACAGTTATTATCTTTCAAAATAAAAATGCAAATACTTGAAATAGGTTTTCTGCTTGACATACATCACCACATTCACAGAAATAGTTCGGTACTATCTATTATCTAAAATGCTATACTTCAACAAATAACATGCATGACATCAAAATGCATTGCCAAACAGCCCCCATTTAATCATCACAAGATAACTTAATAACATTCCGTCGTTAACCAGGTCAGATTGCCTACAAAACGGGTCAGGGTATTGGTGAATCTCCTCTTTCTTATTCTTCAGACAAACCCTGTAATTGACACTATGTCTGCTTTCCCACACACCTGTGCAGATGACATACATAGCGAACTCTAAGAGCAAAAATGTTAAATGTCTACACTGATCAACAAAGATTTCAAATTGACTTCTCAAAGGCTCTTTATACATATTCTGATTTAGAAACTTCTATGCCATCTTTGTTCAGGTGCATGCTTGACAGAAGTGGGAAGGACTCTTTAGATGTTAAGTCAAACTAGTTCATTCAATCCGACATCAGCTCTAAATTATGAATATCTTGGGCCTCTACAAAGATCGATTCCTGACATTTACAGGAAAATATATAATTTGATTTAATCTACTATGCTGACAAATTATTGTCTCTATTTAAATAACCAAGACAATAGCATATATCATAAATCCCCAACCATGTCCCCTCCTGTCTTCACTTCCCAAACACACACCCCTTTTCCTACACACACCGACACCCACAAACACACCCCATCCCATCCCTTCATACACATCACCACACGTTCACCAACAACCACAATTTTTTATAGACAACCATGGACAACCACACAGAGAGACATTTCATTCTCTGTACATGGACAATTCTGATTTACTGTTATACAACAATTGATGATTTATACCTAAAAGCTGCAATGAAAAGTTCCCTCTACTGCTTTAAAGGAACGATGACGTCCTCAGTCAGGAAGTATTTTTTCAATCTTTGGCGAACCTACCACCAACCCCAAACATATTCCATCTTACCTAATTCTTTACCAAGTTCCATGACAGATTTGAAACAGTTTTCTGAGAAATCAACTCGCATGTCAATAAGCTGCATATCAGGCATCTGTACGCGTAATGTTTTGTGCATAGGTGTGAACCATAGTTTGGCATCGGCTTGGACGCCACACTGGTCAAGCGTGGACCCAGTTCTCTTGAGCCATGTATGTCTTTCCGGCCACCAGATTGCATGGTCTGACCAGTCTACAGGACAATCTGTAAAGATAGAAAGATTAAAAAAACTTTTAATTGCAAATCAGATTTTTAATCTTTGACTGTTTAAAAAGTTTAAACTTTTTCTTTATAAATAACGACAAAAAACAATATTAGTTACTTATTATTTCACTCTTGCATTATCTATTTCTAAATCATCTTTTTCTGTAACTGCAAATGAACAAGACAATTTTCATAAATGAACACTTTTCTTTATCAAAACACAGCCATTTTCAACATTCATGTAATACTGCAAGCACTTAATACACTCATTACATCTGAAGTATATCTTAAATAAGCACTTGACTTTACAAATAGATCAATTCATGTGCTTAAGAATGAATTAGCTATTACAAGACTCTTCTCAAAAGCATCCCTTAAAATCTAATTAGTGATGAAACCTATTTACAATGGTTTTTCAGGTCAGGTTTGGACAAAAGAAGATATCAGGACCTTACCATCATGCCTTGCTTCGGATGGGATTTTTGTATGGGTTGCGCTGAAAAGGTTCAGTGATGAAACAGCAAAGTCAGCAGACCTCATCCAAAATTTGCAATATGTTTCATTACTAAACCTCTCATTACAACCTGTAGAAAAATCCCATTTGAAGCAAGGCATGATGGGAAGATCCTGATATCTTCTTTTGGTATGGACAATCAAATATTCAAATTGCTTTCACAGAAACTTGAAAACCCAAGTGGATTCATCATCTTGATGCATTCATACAGTCAACAAGTGCATCTTTATAGAGCTATAAATGGGATTTTGAATCCCTTGGTAAATGATGGTAAGAGCCTTGGAGATCTTGAAGCATCCTTCATTTATCGATAATTTCCGCTGTTTGAGGAAAGGGGGGAACGCCATTGTCAACATTGTGACCATATGTCAATGATCGATTCTTTAACAGCACCCTAAAAAGTTGTTAAAGCTGGTTTCATCATGTCGTCACATTGTGGTTGATGCAAAGTCTAAATGATATCAAAACATTTAAGTGCACAACGTCACCATTGCACAGCTGATATTATACCTTGTCATTTTGGTAACATGAACATCTGGTCTTTTTGTGACAAATAATTGCGGCAAATGTGCGCAACAATGGAGCAATCTACACAGGAGTGTAAATCCAGATGAATGTGCATCTCTGTAAGCCGCTTTGCAGTAGACTGTGGTTACACGGGCATAAGATCCAGATCTGCTGTACAGCACTCTACGTTCATGCGTACGTGTAAGCGGTCTACGAAGATGCAGATATCAGATCTGGATCTCGGCGATGCGCATGCATCTGGATCTGCGCTTCGTGTAGATTGCCCCACTGTGACACCTCTAAATATGAAAGACGAGGTCACCTGCCACAGCAAAGACATTTCTTTTCAGTTCGATACAGCTCAAGAAGACAAAACAGCGCTACTCTAAAGTCAAAATCAGCCTTCACAAAAATATATCCTAAAATATTGTTCAGGAATTTCTCACTCAAAATACATGTTGAATTTTATTTCATATATCTATACAGTAGGTACCCTAGTACGTTACCCCACAGATTCTCAAATACGTTACCCCACAGATTCTCAAATACAATCTGTGGTTACCCATTTTAACTTCATATGGTATATATGAAATATGTGGAAATACCCCTGCCCCCTCTCTCAGTGTTTAGCATACAATAATGAAAACGAAATACTTGAACATAAAACTAATCTGCCAATTTGATGTACTGATCAAATCAGGAGCACTGCTTTATCAAATCATCTGTTGGGTTTTTACTTCATTCATGAATTATTAATTAGCTAAGATCTTAGTTTAAGATATCCTTTTGAAGAAATCTCAAGTTAGAATGCCATTGTTCCAAGCAGGTGTAAGCATATATCTTGATAAAAGGATTGTTCGTATCTTAGAGCTGAATCTGATAATGATGAAGGTTCATTACTATTTTAATACAACCTGGAACAATAGAATAAGGGTACTTCTTGACATTATTTTTTCCTGAAAGCAAAAAATATAAAACATTCCTAAGATTTTTTGGAATGATTTAAATCTAAATTATGTGACATTTATCCTTCATGGTCTACCTTCACTGGATCAATATCTTCATAAGAAAGCATTTATATGACTGATTATGACACTCAGTTCAAAATCAAGTTACTTGATCTCATTTCTGATTAAATTCTGGACAAAAAATGACGTTGATTTTTTAAAGAGACATTTTCTTAACAGTTTCCTTATCAAAAATCACTTTTTTAACTTGAAGTGAACAAAAAGTTTTTTATGTAAAAATTATAATATGGCATAAAACTTCTCAAGCATGAGTAACATTTCTCCAATTGACATCCAGACAACTAATTTTAAAAGAATATCTTTTTCATATAAAGCAGCATTACATTAAAGTTTCACAAATATAGAAACAAACTCACAAGATTAAAAGCAAATAATTGTGCACTCACTAAAATAACCTATCATATCAGTCAGAGAAAGAGAAAAAGGAGATTTTATTCAATATTTAAATAGTCTAAGGGTTGTCGAACCATGTTATTTCATGTCAAATACGAATCTATTCTCAGACTGTTCCATCCAATAAACCAGGCCATAGGTTTTCATTAAAATCAAATCCGCACAACTCATGCCCCTAAATCACATTACGCTAACTACAAAATCATGTACAATATTAAACGGAGTGACATTTGGAACATGAACTCAGAGGATGCGCACTGCGATAGAGCGAGCGAGCAAGATCGGTCCGATGTATCATTACACAGGCCAAAAGATTTAATCAGTATTGATTAATTGCATCCAGCCTAGGGGAGTACAAAGATGA
>JXSR01S022389.1:27053-49317 GCA_000969725.1 Ophiothrix spiculata
TTGCATCTATTTAATTTTAGTCAACATTAAAGGTGCATGGTCCCTTTTTCAAAATGTAGTTTTCAGTGTCCTATGAAAGATCATCACTAAAGAGATTCCAGTTTTATACTTGAATTTTACGACCAACTTGTATTTCACAGTTTTCTATACTTAAAGCAATACTATAAGATTTTGATCAAAAATGTTTTATAGTAAAAACAGTATAAAATGGAGGTATGGGACTATCTAAAAGTGTTTTCAGGTGTATTTTGTGAAAATAATTGATTTGCCACCAAAAAATAGATAAAAAGCACATGCATGCTTTCCTATACTAATACATGTGGAATTAAATTCGGGATCCCGAATTTAATTCAACAAATGGCCATGATAACAGAAAAAGTCAGCATCTTTGAGCCAAATCGTTTGGACGGTGTTCATATCTACCAAAAACAAACCAAATAAGCCCAAAAAATCAAAAGTTATGGGTGATAGGGGGCGCTTCATTTTCAACACTTTGTAGTATTGCTTTAAGCTGAATTTAAACTTGATGCAAACACATCGAGCAGGTGTAGATGGGAGATATGGGCAGTTCCAATAAACTGATAAACGTAAAACCACTTGTTGTAATACAAATACAGTTGAAAAAAAGCTGAAGTGAACTTTCCATTATGTTTTCATGTTTCCGGTTGCCGAAGTCCGTTTGCATTCTGAGCATGAATTAATTTGCAGTACCATTTGCGGTGACAATTATTGGAAACTATTGGAAATGCAACGCATTGCATTTTAAGTATGAATTTAGTTTCAGTTGTGTAAGTACACTAATGGTTACCATGATTTGACACAATTTCACTTATGTAAGTTCAGGGGTGTGAGAGTCAGGTGATAAAAAGAGCTGAATATAGTAACAAAATGCCAAAAACAGGCTGAAAATGAAAGAAAAAGCTTACATTAGGACTCTTTTGAAGGCATTAAAAAAAGCTGAAATCAGCTTAAAAGCTGAACTCTCACAACCCTTAAGTTGCAACAGAATATATTTTACACATACACTTTCACATGTTGCTCATGAGGAAAAATATGAAATATTTTGGTACAAAGTGTCAAAAAAAACCTTAGCCTCAAAAGATTTACAGCAATTGGACTATGGTCCTTTAATACAAGTGACTCTACAAAATCAGATAGTGTCTTTACCTGGACGCAGGTCATCTTGGGTTTGCTGCATAATGCATCATTTGAATTCTAAGCACATTTAGGGTAACTGTATAAATATTACTGGGGGAAAATCAAATCTAAGGGATCATATAAATGTGCTAAAAATATTCGCATATTCTGTCAAGATTAGTTCAAACTTGCAGATTCAGAATTAGGAATCATGTCCATATTTATTGAGGAGTGATATAAGAGTAACCACTGGCCAAATTATGAGAAAGATGGAGAGTATGGAGGAGCAACTAATTCTTGACAGATCAATACAAGGTCATAATGGATGTGTAAAAACAGGTTGGACACACACAACATAACATAAAGGCAAAGTTGGAAAGGTTATAACCATGAAAATTGCAAATGGTCATCATTCTGACTCAAGATTTCTTGAAATTTGCTCCTGTCATATTTGGAAAAAACTCAACCAATTTTGCAAATTTGAAAATTAAGTTCAAAGAGCTCACATGGATTTGGAAGAGCTCTCTGTAAGGCTGCGAGCACATAGAAGTATACGGTATACGGTATTCGCTATACGCTATTCGATGGCTATATTTTATACAGGCACGGCGAGCTATACGTTTTTTCGAATAGTGCCCCCTTATGTGACCCGGCAGCATCAAATTCAGGTGTTCGATTGAATCTATACGCGTGCCCAGGTGAAATCGTGCACCGTATACCCGAATAGTATAGTTCTATGATCGCAGCCTAAGATTCACATTCAAACAGAGCACCTTGTATTCATTTCCAGAACATACCTAAAACCGATTGGACTTTGAGCCCAACCTTGGGAGAGTTGTTACGGACTTTGGACTGTCATCAACCTAATATTGCTTGAGTTCTTGTCGAGAATTATATTTTGAGCAGTGTGTGGTGACTGAGACATTACACTGCACTGGTTACGCAGCACATATTCTTTCCAATGAAATCGTCATATTCTTGAGGGAATTTGGCAAGATCTACATGCAAATATAGTTAAGGTGAATCATTTGTAAATTTCTGACATCTCAAAAGCTAAAACCCTCAAGGTATTCTCATCTACCTTATGCAAAGTTTATACACATATTCAAATACACAGATTTAGAACTTTGGTCACTGCAAATTGAGATATTCGACAAGAATTAAAGTCTCCATGTTAATGAAACCAAGTGCTCTCTATTTATCACTATTTGATATAAAACAAACAAAAATTGAAGCTTTCAAAAGAATAAGATTTCCATCAATTCTCCCTGGCATATACAGCTTTCTCATCAAATCTTAAGATATTATATTGACACTTGGCAAAATGGCAAATACCGTAAAGTAAACTGTTGGTGTCTGCCCTACTTTTATGCAATGATGAAATTTCTTATATATTGGCCTGAAAATGGCTTTTAAGATATACTGAGTTAATTAAACAATTCTGACTCCAGCTCCATGAGTCACACACAGGAATTAACTTTTATTTACTGTCAAAGTGATAACTGTAGAACATGTTAATTTCACGAGGTATTTAATTTCGCCAATTTCGCGAGGGAAAATTCGCAAAATTAAATCCTCGCGAAAATATTGTCCAAGTTCATGTTTTGTTTATTACGAAATGGCATGCAACCTCAAATTCACCTCAAAACAACCCTTTATCTCTGCTAGTCGTAGTTAGGTATAAGATTTCTTCTTCCCTCGCGATCGATCGACAAACACATCATCTTGGAAGTGGTGGCATTTTGACATTAATTTACACTTAAATCAGGCAAAAAAAGACTCGAAATTATTCCGTAAAATGTGTAAACACGACCCCAATGTCGCGCTACCATGACAAAAAAGCAATCAGCTGATTTCGGAAATTCCGGATCATTTGCGTTTGCGCGATTGTCGGTGGGGTAGAATAAATTACCGCAGAGAAACTATAAATGGCACACTTTTTCTATTGACAATCTGCCGGGTCATGGCTTACTTTTACAATCTTTTTAAACAGCATGCACCTTTTTTTCGTGCAGATAAGTTAACATGGATGAATTTTCAAGCTATTTAGTTTTTTCGTAATATAACATATAAAAACTAGAAGATAATATTTGGCCTTCTGAATTTGGAAGACATACATAATCATGAAAAAATGTCAAATTTGTGAATTTAATACTCGCTAAAATGTCACTTATTGCAAATTCACGAAATAAAGTCGCCGCGAAATTTAAGTGTTTCACAGTATTGTCTAGGTTACTGCAGTAACCGGTCCAAACCATACACATAGTTAATAACAGTATTTGATTAACTCACATGTTCAAATACAGGTATATATTTTTAAAAAAACATATTGCAACCTTTTCCATTCAATATCTATTTAATGATCTGATTTCTGGCCAACAGCTGCATTCAATGCATCTTCACCTCAAATTCTCACATTGCTCCTCCACTAGGACCATTATGACCCTTCACTTTCTACCCCAGTGAAATATGTACAATTAAAGTCGCAAATTCAAAATCACTTCAAACATGCATTTTATCTTCTTTTGAAAACTCATCCACAGATTTTGTCAAGCACCATCTAAATTGTCTATGCACTCTTTGAGAGTGTTAAACTTACAGACAATGTATGTTTCACACACACACACACATATACATGTAACACGGCGATTTGTGCAACGCTGGTAAATCCCTACGGATTCCCAATAACGATGCAAACAAGCTGTGAATTCATGAGCTGAATGCATAGGGGTTTATAAAAATCGGTTTTCTTTAAGAGTTCAGCTCCTACAGCTACCTAAAATGGTTGACTTAAATTTTTAAATTGTATCTAAATCTGTCCTAGCTGTACAGTTGACTTTGGCATGGTACTGTTTTATCAAGCCAGACTATAGCTGTCAATATCTTCAGATTTCAATTTATCCTATTAGCAGCTAATAAAGGTGAAACTAATAAGTTCGGTCATAAAACTTGAAGTCATGCGTGAAGAACGGTACAAGCTCGTTTACAACGTGTGTCACGCAATGGAAATAGGAGCATTGAATGATGTCGTTCGATGAATTAGAACAATTCCAGCACGAACACAGACAGCAAAATGAATTATTGTGAATCTTGTTATCGTATCCTGGTAAATGAAAATAAGTAGGTATTTGTCAACACACTAATAAAATGTATATGTAATTTATTTTGGGCATTAAACATTCGATCTTGGAAAGAGGCCAAAACATTCTTATTCAATTGCTTGTAAATGTTTTCTGGATTCTTTATTACGATATTGCCAGGTAAAAAATTAAAAAAATCTCTCGTCACACTCACAACATGAGCAACCTACATTTGGTACATCAGACCAGGTCTAGACCCATTGACCTGAAGGCGTTCTTACCAGTTACCTGTTCTGTTCAGTATGCTTTTGTGAGATAGTAGCCCTAATATATGCTCCAGGAGCATATACTCCAGGAGCATATACTCCTGGAGCAGATGCTCCTGGAGCATTCTAAGTCCAATATGCTCCTGGAGCATGAGCACATGCTCCTGGAGCATATATTAGGGCTACTATCTCACAAAAGCAGAACGCTGTCCAGGGCATGTTTAGATATGTGGTTTTATGTTCAACAGCCTATATTCAGTACATTTATCAGGCTTTCTTGTGCTGACGCTTTTACTCTTGCCATTTTGTTTCACCTCACTTGCACATGGCACTTCTTGACCACGTTGACAGACTATCAAAGATTTTTCCTTGCAGGGGGGGGGCTTAAGTGTCAAAACTTGTCAAAATTAGGCTGATTCTACATGATTTTTGCAACTCTGCGGGGGGCCCAAAGCCATCCCCCTGGACACGCCACTGATCAAATATGAACATCAAGGGTAACCTTCATATATCATGTTAGGACATTCTTTTTAAAAAAAGGAGGCAAACTACTCTCCCTGTTTTTAACTCAATAGGCCCCTATGCCTTTACCTGTCAATGTCACCATTAACCTTGTTGTTGATTAATAAATCATGGCATAATTCAAAGGCTAAATATGGATTTTCTCTATTGATCATGATAAATGACCATGACCTTGTCCTTAGATCATTACATCTATTACAAAAATCAATTTTCCTCCAATCCTTTTCATTGCAAATGAAAATGGACATTGAATTTTGAAGTGGGATGCATCAAACATGATCATTTTGATTCATATTTTTATTAAATACATTTTGGAATAAACAAGTGATTTTTTAAGGACATAATAAAAATATTAATCATGCATTTCTTTTCTGTTACTGTGTATTAAATGACCCATAGAAGAGAAATCTTTTTCTTTTTTTGACAGAGTTTTGATTAATGCACTGATTTTAATTTAAGTTTTTAGACCAGTTTACATAATTTACAGATTAATCATTTCCAAGCCATTTTGTTTACATAATGTGAAAAGGCAGAACTTGGCTTTCAAAACAATAGATAAAAATACTTGGAATAACTTGAAATAAATGCTATTTTAGGTCAGCAACATATATATTAAAAAAAAAAAGCCCCACAAAATAATCAGTCAATCTTTAGCACTTGCCATACACTAAAACTACACACATCTTTCAATCAGTGACAATTACGAACCCCCTCTTGGACAACAAATTAAACAGTAGTAGCCCACCAATGAACCAAATGTTTACTGGAGTAATTGGATAGGGCGAACACAGGAAAACTTCATTGGACTCGCTTTTAGTCACGCTCTATATTTAGCGCAATTCCACATTCAGGTTCGGAAATTGAAATCTGTTATTTCCGATAATTGCTCTCTTGTGTTTAGAACAGCATGAATGGGTTTGATCAATGTTCTTCAGATTTGTAAGTGGAGCACTGTTTGTTATCGTTGTTTCTGCTTAAATAAATCGGCCAAGAAGATATTTTCTGCAACAAAACTTTCTAATTTCCAAATTAATATTGCCTTTTTATTATCTGTTATACTATTATCTTTCCTAGTATAACACAACTTTAGATTATCTATACTTGCTTTTTATGACAAATTTTGTTATAATTGCATTGAATTATGTCTCTAGTGCAGCACATATTTCTTCAACTTAGAGAAGTACAAGCTAATTGACAAAGTTAGTTAACTAAGTACACTGGATCTGAGCGTTAATAAAACAAAGTGTCGTACCCTCTCAGACTTGCACGACAATAAGCTGCAAAGCTTGATAACGTACACAACCGAATAGGAGCAATTACGAAGTAACTTCCATTTGTACTTTTGTTTATGGAGTACATGTATAGGAGTTGTTTCATACACTATTTTATATGCTTTTATTATTGTCAGTTTTGAAAAATATGTGTACCTGATCACTATCGAGAGCAATGAAGCAAGTAAATATCAAAGACTCAAACTGAAACTGAAATTCAGAACCAAAGGCAACTGAATAGGCCTACATACCCAACCCACACCCACTTCCCTCAAATTACACAAAAACAAAATTGACAAAAATTATGGAGTGTTCCAATCTGAAATATCTCCACTTCCTGAGTTCAAATAGAGTCGGATGGAATCATTCTCAAAATGGATGATCACGTAAGCGGCGCTCGCTCGTCGGGCTTCGGCCACCGCTCACGTTTGACATTCGTAGCGAGGTCCATCTTGTAATGGACTTAGTAAACAATTGTGTGTGTGTGCATGATGGCATTTTTGGTTAAAGCCCCCCCCCCCCTCAAAAAGAAAATCTTACAACAACAAACCAATAAAAAAATTGAGTACAATAACCGTGCCAATCGCACATATCATCACATCTTAATCAGCACTTGATGTCATTTCTTTCCGTCAGATCACAAATCATTTCACACATCCATCTCATATTCTGTTGGACAGGTGAATATGCACATCATACTGGCTTTGCACATCTCAAAATTCAACCACTTCTTTTTCCGAAAAGCTGATCTAGTCAAATGTAAAGGACCTATTATTTTACTGCAATTATTTAGACCTTGTCCTTTGATCATTACATCCATTTCGAAAAAATCAATTTTCCTCCAATCCTTTTCACTACAAATGAAAATGGACATTGAATTTTGAAGTGGGATGCATCAAACATGATCATTTTGATTCATATTTTTATTAAATAAATTTTGGAATAAACAAGTGATTTTTTAAGGACATAATAAAAATACTTCTCATGCATTTCTTTTTTGTAACTGAGTATTAAATGACCCATAGCAGAGTTTTTTTTTCTTTTTTTGACAAGAGTTTTGATAAATGCACTGATTATAAATTAACTTTTTTGACCGGTTTACATAATTTACAGATTAATCATTTCCAAGCCATTTTGTTTACATAATGTGAAAAAGCAGAACTTGGCTTTCAAAACAATAGATAAAAATACTTGGAATAACTTAAAATAAATGCTATTTTAGGTCAGCAACATATATATTTGAAAAAAAAGGCCCCACAAAATAATCAGTCAATCTTTAGCACTTGCCATACACTAAAACTACACACATCTTTCAATCAGTGACAATTACAAACCCCTCTTGGACAACAAATTAAACAGTAGTAGCCCACCAATGAACCAAATGTTTACTGGAGTAATTGGATAGGGCGAACACAGGAAAACTTCAGTGGACTCGCTTTTAGTCACGCTCTATATTTAGCGCAATACCACATTCAGGTTGGGAAATTGAAATCTGTTATTTCCGATAATTGCTCTCTTATGTTTAGAACAGCATGGATAGGTTTGATCAATGTTCTTTAGATTTGGAAGTAGAGCACTGTTTGTTATCGTTATATAAATCGGCCATGAAGATATTTTCTGCAACAGAACTTTCTAATTTCCAAATTAACATTCTTTTTACAGTAGAAACTCATTATAACGAAATCTGATATAAGAAAAGCCCTGTTATAAAGTAGTTATTTTCCTGTACCATTTTACTAATTTCTTCTGTTTTTTATTGTTTTAAAAAACCCGATATAACGAAATTTTGGATATAAAGAAGTAATTTGTCTGTCCCCAGCAACTTCGTTATAATGAGTTTCTACTGTATTATCTGTTATACTATTACCTTTCCTAGTATAACCAAGGAAGTTATAGGGGGGAACACGGATTCTCCACAATCTTGTGTCGCTCATGGAGCAGAGTTATTGTACCTCCGGATATATTCGGAATTTGACCCGATATCCAGACAGATCGCGTAAATCTTCACCTGACGCATAAACTTCGTGTGCATTTTGTTTCACGCAAACCGTGTCTGCGTTTCATGTAGCGTGGATTGCGACTTGTTCTGATTAAAGTACGCCAATTTTCCCGCTAATCCGTAGCGAAAACTCTCGAAGTGTTGCACGCGGAGCCGTAAAATGCCGGAGGTACAATAACTCACCCTCCATGAGCGACAATCCAAGATGGCTGCCGTCCCATAGGATTTACACGGCGATGAAATCAAAATGGCGGAGAATCCCTGTTCCCCCCTATAACTTCCTTGAGTATAACACAACTTTAGATTATCTATACTTGCTTTTTATGATGAATTTATTTATTATTGCATTGCATCATCTCTCTTGTGCAACACATATTTCTTCAACTTAGAAGTACAAGCTAAAATGTAATTGACAAAGTTAGTTACCTAAGTACACAGGATCTGAGCGTTAATAAAACAAAGTGTCGTACCCTCTCAGACTTGCACGACAATAAGCTGCAAAGCTTGATAACGTACACAACCGAATAGGAGCAAAAACAAAGTAACTTCCATTTGTACTTTTGGGATATGAAGTACATGTATAGGAGCTGTTTCATACACTATGCTTTTTATTATATTGTTAGTTTTGTATTTGTACCTGATCACTATTGAGAGCAATAAAGCAAGTAAATATCACAGACTCAAACTGAAACTGCAATTCAGAACCAAAGACAATTGAATACAACCCCACCCACACCCACTTCCCTCAAATTGCACAAAAACAAAATTGACAAAAATTATGGAGTGCTCCAATCTGACATATCTGCACTTCCTGAGTTCAAATAGAGTTGGATGGAATCATTCTCAAAATGGATGATCACATAAGGGACGCACCATTAGATTTCCAGGGTGGGAGCAGGAAGTTGGGTTCGGGGTTGATTTTTTTTTTCGTGTCCCGTTCGGGGGTGATTTTTTTTTTCTTAGAAATTACTGTTTTTCCCCCTATTCCATGTCCAGGGGTGATTTTTTTTCTTCTGTCTATGGAGGGGGAATTTTTTTTTCTAAAAACTTCCTGCTCCCCCCTGGAAATCTAATGGTGCGCCCCTAAGCGGCGCTCGCCCATCGGGCTTCGGCCACCGCTCACGTTTGACATTCGTAGCAAGGTCCATCTTGAAATGGACTAGTAAACAATTGTGTGTGTGTGCATGATGGCATTTTTGGTTAAAGCCCTCCCCCCCCCCCCAAAAAAAAAAAAAAAAAACTTACAACAACAACAAACCCAGAAAGATATTGAGTACAATAACCATGCCAATCGCACATATCATCACATCTTAATCAGCACTTGATGTCATTTCTTTCTGTCAGATCACAAATCATTTCACACATCCATCTCATATTCTGTTGGACAGGTGAATATGCACATCATACTAGCTTTGCACATCTCAAAATTCAACCACTTCTTTTTCCGAAAAGCTGATCTAGTCAAATGTAAAGGACCTATTATTTTACTGCAATTATTTAGGACAGGATTTTTTAATCTTTTAATCACTTGTGCAGGAATTTCAAGGCAGATAATATATGAATTCAAAATTTTGTTCAATTATAATTCAAAATTGTAGGCAATTAAAAAGGACAGGTTATTGTTATAGATATGTACAAAAGGCATTCAATCATTAGATACATACAGATCTTCTCAAAATTGACAAAATTTTGCTCTCTGTGGCTTTTGTTGAATATCTCATGTTTCTAGCAAAATTTAAGTACATGGTCCCATCACGGATCTAGTCATTTGAAATTAAATTTAAGAAGAACTTGCTGTGAATTGACCTTAGGTATACAATATTATATACCCATCTATTAATCAACTTTAAGTTTTGCAGTTGAAATAAAAGATGTACTGGTATGGTGAATAAAATATGGACACCTTTCAATTTCTATCAACATAGGCCTATATACAAATTCAAGGAGGTTAAGTTACTATTTGTTTTATTTCACATCTGCTATCTATTTTCTTCATTTTAAAAGCTCAAATATCATTTAACTTCACATACCATGGTCACCAAAATTTTCCTATGGTTGTTTTATATGAATTCTCCAATTAATTCCTATAAGCTCAAATATCATTAACTTCACATAGCATGGTCACCAAAATTTTCCTATGGTTGTTTTATATGAATTCTCCAATTAATTCCTATAAGCTCAAATATCATTAACTTCACATAGCATGGTCACCAAAATTTTCCTATGGTTGTTTTATATGAATTCTCCAATTTTATATTCCATCCAAAGTCTGTTGCTATCATCTGTTCTTAAAAAATAATACTTCATAAAATGTTCAAGGAATTGGAAAATATTATTACCAAACATAAATGTGACAGTTCATCCCAAACCAGCGGTAAATGCAGCTTCTTGTCATTTTCATTTTCTTAAGTATTTGCAAAGACCATGTTGTAAGGAATAAACCTGCACATCAATGGGCTTCCCTTGGTTACCAAAAACCAAAAACTTTCAGATGTTTTTAAAAAAATCAAATTTATGCGGATTACGATCTTGGCATGTATTTTCACCTGAAGCGCAAAATGCAGTTTGCTGCATTTACGGCTGTAAAGAGATGAACGAACACGAATGCTTGGTACAATTTGCAGCTGAAACCAAATATTCTATTGCAAAACAGGAACAGAACATCCACAGTTAGATCACTTGATTTCCGCTCAATTAATTAAAATGCTATTTTCAATTTGGCATTGCTACATAATTAATTTATCCTATTCTATAGTTTGCTACCGTTATCTTTCTTTTAATACTTTTGGCACTGTGATAATTCTATCATTTGCCAAAGATGTATAGATGAGCTTTATATATGTCAGGAACTATACAATGTAGGGAGCAGGTGCTCCGTACAGCCTATGACGACCTATTTTATCTTGAAATACACGATTGTTTAATCTCCCTAAAGCTTAAATGCGGAAACATTTACTTACATATACAATATATCAATAGAAAATTGGGTTTACTGTTAAAACAATGAAAGCCATTTAGGATTTCCCTAGATTAACAAAATTATATAGAATTAGTCAATCAAAGCTTAAATAGATTTGTTCATGACTTTGATAGGCACATTACTGTGATCAGGATGTAGAATTCCTCAAAATAGATTTGTAATAAGTTTTGTAACATGTTGTTCACTTCCTCTACTCATTTCAAAATGAACAAATCAGTCACAAAGTATTTTATGCATAAATGGTATCAATATAAAACTGAATTTGTATAAGAAACAATATATCGGGTTGTACCATGTCTGTTTTTTGCCTGATTTTGCAACTTTGGCAGGTATTTAGAATCAGATTGACATGGTATTCCTAGGGGCTATTCATGCATAATAGAGAGGAGTTCTCTCAACAGTTGTAAACAATTCATGAAACAAAATCGCTTGTGTTGTTATTGAATTCGAAAACATAGCTACTTGAGCAACGAGGTATGTCTGATAACACCCAAGGCGGCTAGCCGATCCTCTAAAGGCAGTCACTTGAAATTGGTAGATGATGATCTTGTCTGAAATAAACTAGATTGATTCCTGGCTTTCTCACTTATATATTTGCATGGAATTACTGTAAATTTAGAAAATTCTATTCTTTTGCCAATGTACTCCGGGTCCTATTCATAACGGAATTGAGGAGCTATTCCTGAACACAATCATAGCAAATTTGTACATTACCAGGATGTTTTTTTTAAAGACCCCCCCCCCCCCCCATTCTATGACTAAGGAATTGTGATATTGATTGGATTTGGGGTTTGAAGGCGCAGGCTCCTATTTTGTGAGGTTAAACCCTTACGTTTTAGGTTGCATATTTATTCTGCAGAGGAAAAGAAAATATGCAACTCATGGGATAAGGCTGTTATGTAACACATAGAAATAGAAAATAGGTACCGGTATACCAAGTATTTTTTTTTGTTTGATTAATGCCGAATCTCCAAAACAATAACAAATTTGGAGGTGAAATTCAGGTGGAAATCAGGAAATTTCCTTAAAACTTACATCCGTGGACTTCATTTCACTTAAGGATGTACGTAGGTAATTCAGGTTAAAAAAACAGCACTTTCAAGAGTTGTAATGAACAGAAAGTGCATTTTATACCCTTTCCAGCACTTTTTACCCCATGTAAATCGGACATTGGGTTCAAAAGTTATGATCAATTTTGTTCAGGCCTTTAATTCAAACAACCTATTAAAACAATAAGAAACAAAAGGAATAGAAGCAAGTAATTTCTTTTGTTTTTTATCCAGTGATTTTTAAGGAAATGATCTTTAAAAAATCATATCATACAAAACGTTTACATTTAAAAGGTTTAAATGTAATTAATATATTGCTTTTATATTTCATATGGTACCAAATAATGTGAAATAGCTTGTATATTGTTGACAGAATATGCAAAATAGGCGTTTCTAGACTTTAAAAGGCATTTTCTACGATAATGTGTTTTAGCGAGTTTTCTCGCTAAGGACAAACATAACTCCAGTTCTACATGGTTGGTTTTGGTCTTAAATTAAAGCTTTTGAAATGATCTGTGCATTAAACCTAAAAAATATAAATATTTGGATATGGGTCAGTGTGTTAAGAAGTCTTAAAAATCTTAAAAACACAAATGTTGACCGTTAAAACAGCTCATTAATATTCATAAGCATTAATAACATGTAGTCAACCATGTTTAAAAGCCAATATTTGAGGTTTAATGCACAGATTGGTTCAAGAGCTTCAATTTGAGTCCTTAACCAGATCTATGATTCCTATTCGAATATATGATTGTCCCCGTTTCAAGTGTAATACGACACCACAAATTCCGTTACCATGGCGACCGCGACCTAAAAATTTGAAAATGCGTATTTTTCTATGCCAACTTTGTTGTGACCAAGTTTCAAGTGTTTTGAACTTGTAGAAGTGTAGATACACGAATTACGTAGGCCTACATACCTCCTTAAAAACCGAAAATTACTTCAGGGTGCCAAGATTCAATTGTGTGTACCGACAAACCACGGAAATAATGCATTACGTGAATGCAAAAACCAAAATTATCCCAAGTTTAAGTCTGGTATATCCCCTCTAAACTCAATGGGGCTTCAAGAACTTCTACTCTTTCTTGAAGGACTAACAAACAGACAGCAGACAACCGTTAACTCAAACTGTTCATATTTGTTACAAAACAAAAGCACTTTTTTGGTCCTCTTCATTTAATTATGAATTTGATGAAAGCAGCTGCAGAACACTGCATGATACTTGAACTTGAGACTTGATATAACAAAGAAAATTATAAATTTCAAAGAGCATCTTCAATTTGTCCTTATAAGGATATAATTCATTAATTGAAAGGTACAAAACCAAAATGATTTTGCTTGATTTTGTTGTAAATTTTACCGTGCTGGAATAGTGCGGTATCATTTTATCAGTACTGCATTTTACACACCAAACAAACTCGACTAAAACTTTATGGACTTATTGTAAGTCTAACTATTTAAGTGCCATTATCTGATATCTGTTAAAACTAAAACGTGAAAATTTAGAAACACAAACAATATTTTTTTCTAATTATCACCTTCCCAGCAGGCATTGCACAGCTTGATGTGTTGCCATGCCAACCATGCCTCCAAAGTGATGGAGTATAAACCGCAATATTTTATCAACTACAAAGAGAATAAGTGCAATGTCATGAAAGAATCAAGAATAGAAATTCATCAATAACATCCCCTTCTCCTTTGACCTTGTTAAAGGAGCTTGGCCCAATTGTTCAAAATTTAGTTTTCAATGTCATATGAAAGAAGACCACTCAAGAGATACAAGTTTAAAATTTCAACTGAATCGGTCAAACCGTTTTGATTTTATGGGCGATTTTGTATTTCAGAGCCGCCTCTATGTTACTGTATAAAATTAATTATGTTTACCATAATTAGACACATGTTCATATATATCTTCAAAAACTCAGCTGTGAAATTACACATGGATTATGAGAAAAATATGAGCAACATTTTGGTACCAAAATCTCAAAAAGTTAGAAAAAAAGTTGAGGCAATCGGATCATGCTCCTGTAACAGGTATCTAAATATCAATAAACTTATACCGTACTGTAAAACTTCAGTAATTAAAAATTGTCATGTATCTGTAATATTTTGAGCCAAATTTTTGTATTAAAGCAATACTACAAAGTGTCAAAATGAAGTGCCCCCTGTCACTCATGATTTTTTTATTTTTTTAGTTTATTGGTTTCTTTTGGGTTGATATTCCTCCAAATGATTTGGCTTAAATATTCGTACTTTTTTCTGTTATAGCCATTTGTTGAATAAAATGAAAATTTAATTCCACATGTAGCCTATTAGTATGGGAAAGCATGCATGTGCTTTTAACCATTTTCCATTGGCAAAATATTTTTTTGTCAAAATACACTTGAAAACGCTTTTAGACAGTCACATTCCTTCATTTTAGGATGTTTTAACTATAATAAACAGATAAACCATTTTGATCTAAAAGTTGTTATGTTTGGGTGTGATCTGTTGATGCTAGTCCCTTGTGGTACTAACACGACTTTTCAAAATGCATTGGTTCATGTACAAATTCAGTTCTTCATCTTATCGCCATTTTGTTATGACCTCCGACCTATTCATTCATAAAACACTTCCCTCACATCCCCTGAAACACATTTTCTTAATCATTTTAATCACTTATCAATGTAGCAGATGTATCATCATCGGAAGCCAACTTGTCCACGATAAATAATCAATATGGCATTGGCACGTTATCAAAAGATACCGGCCGGTAACACGTCTGCATCTAACCATCCATCTATCTAAGCCGCATCTACGCTGTGTGTTCAGTAATGAGTAGACTGTCTATTTTTGGGCATGGAGATCTGTGCGCATGGCATGTCTGACTGACTACTATCATGTCTGCACTGATGGAATGCAGTCCAACTGGGATTTGTAGGCATCTCTGATGAATACAGTCTACGGCAGCTATTAATGAATCATGGTATTGACTAGGATACAGAGATAGCTGCCAGGGGATGTACTTGTCACTTTGAGGATGCAAACTAAGATGATCAAGATTTTTGCACATCTTCTATCTGATAATATGCAAATTAAAGAGTGCTCCATAACATTCCTACTTTGATTTATGTCTTTAAAAAGTTTATAACTAAGAATTGTAAACAGATTCTTGGTGGTAAATACTAATTAAAACTTGACAAAGTACAGGTTTACTGCACACTTTTAATTTGACAGATTTGAGATCTCTTTAGGCTATGTGACCCTCTCCTCATCATTAACATTTTGGGACCTTAAAGTAGTTAGAGTTCCTGGAAGCAAATCAGTCATTCATTCAGTCTGAATCTGTCAAATAGTTTGACAGTTTCAAGCTGATGGTCATGGCATCCTAGCCAAACATTGCATCCAAAGTCAACTTAAGGTCAATGTTGCTCGCTAGATCATGTACCATCCAATTACAATATTTCTTCACTGATTTACAATGACAACTAGGGATTTCAAAACACAATACATTTGTAAATCCTAACGAATCAGTCACTGTCCCGTTCCCCACCTTTACCAAAGTTTTCTGACCTGATTTTCATGATAATTCAATATATGAGTTTTTAAATAACATTTTTTAACAATTTATTGCAGTGCAATAATTTGAAGTTCTTGACAACCTTTAATGAGATATATAATTTCACAATGGTAACAAACTAAGAAGAGATATTTTGTTTAATTCTCCAAAAAAACATGTTCTTCTTGAAACTTCTAATGAATAATATAGGTGTATCATTTCAGAAGATTTGTGTCTACAGCCAATTTGAGTCTTGAATTACAATTGAATTTAAACATTTGCCAAATAATAATTATGACACTAGTTCAATAAGACTTAGATTAAGTCTCCTCCTACATGTATTCTCCTAAATCTTTAAAAACTGGACATAAACAAAATTTTCTGCTACTTTAATAAGAACTGAAAAGATAATTTGTTCAAAAAATATATGCACTGCAACAAACTAATTTGAAATGAGCAAAGTAATTATAGTTCATCAAATTTGACATAGCTGTTTCACCATAAAGACATATCGTTGTATTTTACCATGTACCTGAGTTCCAATTCACTCTTTAGAACATGTCCAACTCAACTACACTTCCAACCTCTGAAGTATGCCAAAGATTTCCATAACGGAAGGATTAACCTTTGTGATTTAATCCCGTTATTTGGTCAGCAGCAATGTGAAATCGAAATAGACTTCCTGTACTCATACTCCCGGGGGGGGGGCTCAATATCGGTCTCAAGTTGCAGACAAAACTGAAACAATTTTCTGACTGAATGGGCCTAAATATAAATCTGATTAAACCGCATGAAATCTTTTCTTCTTCTCTTATTATTTTTACACTTTTCTTCAGGAATTAAACACTTCTAATAATTCCTTCTTGTTCTGACATATTCAAACTATTCACAGCATAAATTATTGCCATTATTTCATTTTATAATCAGGCTTTGATTCTGGTACTATTCTTAACCAGATGACTTCCAGATTTCCGGGTTTTTTTGAAAAAAAAAAATTAAATGCCTCTCTAAACCCACTCACCCAAGACTCTAATGATCACAATGGGCCAACACTGAGTTCTAATCTAAGCACAGGATAATTTAACAGAAAAAATATATATTTAAAAAATGCAGTCGTTTTCAATAGTACATGCAAGTACGTGTAAAAATTTCAGACATTTTATTCTTACATTTTCTTACATAATTTCTTCATTTACTTTTTATATTCATTTATTTGTTTTTATTTTATTCTATTTTTTTTTAATTTGCTTTATGAAACTAAAAACAGGAAACATTGGTCATGAGATACAATTTGATTGGGCTATGAATCTAAGGACTAGATGCTTCCTCAAACACAATTTTCAATTTTCAAAACAATCATCAGTTTTTTCGAAACTAAAACAAGCAGACTTGTTTATAGGCCTAAATGAAGAGGTGACTTTTAGGGTCAATCAAATCATAACGCAAACTACGAAAAGCTAAAAATACCCTGGAATACAAACATATGCATTTCAAATTCCAATTTTGATAATAGCACAATATCATAAAGCATTAATGTATCACGATTCTGTTTAGATATTTCAAATCTAGGTACATGTACCTCGGTGTTAAAGCTTATTCCACATGTACGTGTATGCTAAGCCAAACTGTCGGTTAGCGTTTACAACCCAGAGTGTGTTTACAAATTATTGTCAACATGATATTGGCTTTATGCCACATTAGTGATCATGTTATAAATTGTAAGATTTTTGCACTGTCTGTCTGTTGTTATTTATATATTTCATATACGACTATCAGTTTCATAACCTATTTGCTGCTCTAAACGGTTTTGGAAGTCAACTGAGAACTTCAGAATAAATTGGCAAAACCATAACTAGGGCCGATAACATTCAGGTTCATCACAGAAATATAATACCATATCAATTCAAAACCAGGTCTACCATTCAATCCATAGTAACCAATGGTAACACGTTGTTGTTGTTTATGTTGTTGTTGATTCTGCTGATGTCGAAATCAGTGCTAGTATTGATAAGATCAAACACAAGAACTGATTGCTTGACAAAATCTACCAACATGTCACATCTACAAAATATGCTTCCACTACAAAAATTACTGTATGTAAATCAATTAAATTTCAAAAATTAATAAAGCAAGTGATTTCCATCAACATCATATTCACCGTGCTCCATATTTATCATTGTCAACAAGCCCTTAAAGCAATACTATAAGATTTTGGTCGAAAATGTTTATATTAAAAACCAGCATAAAATGAAGGAATGTGACTATCTATTAAGCGTATTCAAGTGTATTTTCTCAAAAAATTGTTTTGCCACCGAAAAATGGATAAAAAACATATTTGCATGCTTTCCTAAACTAATACATGTGGAATTAAATTCGGGATCCCGAATTTAATTCAATAAATGGCCATAACCAAAAAAGTAAGCATATCTAAGCCAAATCATTTGGAGGGTATTAATTATAATATCTATCCAAAACAAATCAAATAAGCTAATAAAATCAAAAGTCATGGGTGACAGGGGGCGCTTCATTTTTAACACTTTATAGTATTGCTTTAAGCAAAGTGGTAAAACTTGATGAACTACAGGAAGAATCATGGGCAAATAATTAATTGATCTTACTCGGTCTATTTGCCTTCGTATTTATCTTCTTCTGATTTCTGTTTTTTGTTTGCTTTGCTTTCATTGTTTTGTAATTTTGTTCAAATTTAAGGCCAAGTTCGACCAATTTCTACACCATCACTTCCCTATTTCCTAATTGCTTTATATAACAAGGTCTACTCACACTCCTGGGCCCAATTTTGACATTTGACAATATCTAATAAATTGTTTACATTTAGATGCCCATTCATTGTTGTGACAAACCACTTCCATACACATTCCCTAATTTGCGGTCTATTTTGTTTACAATTGATTGGTGGTTTTAATTGTTTTCTACTTATAAATCACACATTTAGTGGGTGCATTGCATCCTATACATGTCTGTTCTTCAACAATGAATTCTGACTGAAAATAGCAGGTCATTGTCAAGGTAGGCCTAAATACAGAACAATAAATGGTTGCCATGGTGATTGGAGGCGGAACAAAATATTTTTGGTTAAATTATCTGACGTAGAGAGGAAGGCTAGCAAAATGTTTGTAAGGTGAAATCATAGATTTATTAGGCCAAGTAACAAAAATAACCAGTTGATCGTCCGGACTTTTCCGAAAAGTTGGTGAGGGAGGCCCTTATTATTTGTTATTTTGTTATTTTTTTCCAAGATGGTCGTCATGTCCAAGATGGCCACCATAACATATTTGAAGACGATTTTATTGTATTTTTAGGTTTATTAAAGTGCAATGAGGATCCTGTCTACTTGTCAATACCAATTAAAAAGTGTTTTGTTGATTTTTTTGTTTTGTTTTGGAGATTTTTTTTTAAATAACAAATAACAAAAAAATTGGTGCGGCATCAAAAATCGGAGAGGGAGGGGACGATCAACTGGTTATTTTTGTTACTTGGCCTTAATACTAAGGTCCATGGGCAAAAACCATATGATTCAGGAGAAGATATAAAAGGCCTACTTTCACTTCAAACAACTTTAAATAAATTTCAAAAAATGAACTAGTTTTAAAAAGAATTGAAAGATATACCAGATAGGATAATTTTATTTGTTTTAAAATTCTTTTCCCGCCCTCTTCTTTCATCTAAGGTAAAATTTACATTTTACACTCACTTGATGTAAAAACATTGTATCATACATTTATTGAATGTAATACTTAATCCTTTAAATGTTCATCAAAGATTTCAACACTATTTTTTACAGGAATTTATTTTCACATACATGTAGGCCTATATGTCAATTTATCATACCCTAATGGTGTACCAAATCAAATGCTGATCAAATTACTGACTTCATCCCCCGGGAGGGGGGGGGGGGTTCTCAAAAAGTTTTTGTACGGGGGTGTGCCACGCAGGCTTCACGATAAGGACCGTTCTCTATACCTAAAAAATGGCAATTTTGCAACCCTTTACCATACCATGCAAAAAACACCCAATTTGGGCGCTTTTTAAGACAATTTTCCAAAAAAACACCAAATTTTTCCATTTGCGCGCATTAGGTCTGTGACAAAAACCCACCCATCGATATACCTAAAATGGCGACATTGCACCCCAAAACCGTGGCACATACCCGTATATCAACCCAATGTGAGAACCCCCCCCCCCCCCCCGGGCTTCATCCAGGTCATTTTACATGCACATTGTATCAATCAATAAATATTCTGATTTATCAATTTTGGAAACAAACATGGAGAGCCACAAAAATGATCAATTGATTCTATATTTTGTAAAAATCAGTGTCCATACTCAAAGAGTTCCCACACTCATGTGCACAAAATTTATGCAGGAACATGCAGGACATACATACAGGGGTTCTCAACTAGTCCTTACAATACGCCACATATAAATGATAAAATTGTAGGGGAAAGCGCCAAAGTTACCTATTTCTAATGTATTTCTTTGTTTTTAGAGAGCGTCAAAGCGAAAATCAATATTTGTCAAAGCGCCAAATTTGGCGCGGGCGCCGCTAGTTGAGAATCTCTGATCTAATATGTGAAAACAATTTTCTAAAACTAAAACAGGCATGAAGCAGACTGATCTGATTCTGGTCAAAGAAAAAGACAACTAATACCAGTTACAATTGGGATGGGGTGTAACATTAGATTTGTTGGGGGAAGAGACTTCCACCTCATATAAAAAAATAAATGAACCAAATTAAATTGGGACATATAACCCTCGTCTTTGACCAGGCTATTTTTTTTAATCTCTACATAAGGGGAGATTAAAATCCCTAATTTTGTCAAACCAGACCCCTATTAACTTGATTTTGCTTTCAAAAGGTAGGTACAGTCCTCCCCTATCCACCAATACCAAGATCACTAAAATCAACTTACTACTACACATAGTACTAATAAGTGATCAGATAATTTTTTGGCAAAAATGGTTACCAATTCAACATTTTGGTATAAAAGTTCTAAATATCAAATTTTCATTAGTTTTTTGCTAATGAATAAAGGAAATAATCATTTGAACATGTCCTGTAAGTTTAAGCTTCATAGCATGCATGAATATATTTTTCAAAATGGCAACTTGAAATTTTACAGGGCTTCACAAAACACCCACTCCCTACAATTCCCAACTTTGGACCTCCACACTTTAAGCCGTACAAATGTACTCCCATTTTTTCCATCAAGATGACCAGAATAGAAAGGATGTAATTTAGGAAATTAATGCTTAATGTCAGTTGCTTTTGCATTTTTATGTAACCGAAAAAATTTCAATATCAAAATCTTTGACTTCATATTAATTTCAGTAAGTAGGCATTAAATGCAACATATCCATTTTTCACTGTTTGGAGTTGTGGATACAATTGTCACACCTACAATGTAACAATAGTGATCAGATTGGTGTAGAAATATAAACTTTTTTTACAATTTCCTCCAGAACTTGATCTTGATTGCCCTTGCAAAGTTCTACGTAATATAAATAATAAACATGTTGGAGTCAATTTATTGTTGTTTTTCACATTTTCAGACATGGGATCCCCTGGAGACACAACAAGTTTTCATTAAGTTTAACAATTGTGGTTCCAATGCTCCTACATCTGTACATGTTGTCAAATAGGTAAATTATGACATCATATTGTTAACAATTGTAAATATTTCCAAAAACACCCATACATTGTAACTGAGAGGAAAATATAAAATCTTAAAGTGCCAAGACATTTTACAAAAAAATGAATACTAGTATCTATTGATAATTTTGATTTATATCAAATCATTTTACTATTTACATGTAGGCCTATTTGTAATTTACATAAATTCAGGAAGCTTGCGGGAAATTTGTAGGCTTTCAATGCCATTCAATGCAGGAAATGTGGAAATCTCAGGTATTGGAGGCCTGTAAGTTCATATAATTTAATGATCTATAGATAAATTACCAAAGGTTGCAATATTTAACCTACTCCTCATGTTCATTTACTTCAAGACAGTGCTTCTAGACAAAACTATAATTCAGGGATAGCGCTACAAGGGGTCCAGGGCACCAATGACTACGTTTTGGGCAATCAGACCCCTAAAATTTGGATTTGTGTCTACCCAAAGGGTGTAAAATTAACCCCAAATTTACCGTTTTGTTTGGAAATCCTATAATTATTTGGACTGGTTCTTGCATTATAGCAACATAGTGATTGGACCCAAAGATTTCAGTTCTCAGCACTACCCATGAACTATGTGGTCTTTTTTGAGAATTAGCACTTCACTATAAATCTTATGATACTCAAAATTACAGCACTTTAGCACAATGTCAAGTTCATTCTTCACCTGGATGGTGAAACTACATGTAACCTACAAACCATTGTTACCAAAGGTCAATGGTACTGACTA
>JXSR01S022390.1:0-16816 GCA_000969725.1 Ophiothrix spiculata
TTCATGTTTATATTTTTGACCATCAATCATTTCATCTGCAAAAGCTAAATCGCCTTTTACTATATTTGTATACACTACAAAGACTATTTCCTGTTATGACAGACTGCTTGAAAATATACCCTGGATAAAAAATAATAATACAAATATAACAGATTGCTATGCAGTCTTAAAAGCATTCAAACACAAAGAAAAGGATAGTGGTTACATTTGCACATAAAAGCATTTTATATAAACAAGAATTTTCTCATTTTGGTAATTGCAGAATAGAAGGGAAAAAAGAAAACATGCCATGTAGAAAATTGCTTGATTGTTATATTTAGCTTGAAAAATGCTTACATATATAACAACAAAACTTGTATAATTTGATGAAATTAGCATAGAATAACACACACGGTACCGCGAGTACACCACTGTACAATAAACCTAAATAATGATTGAGTGGCTGGCTGATGTACCCAAGTATTCTACTTGCCAAGCATGATATACCATATACCTTCCTAAATTATGCATAAAATATCACGATTACCTAATTTCATGTGATTATAGATTCATTGGATAATTTGATGAATCTCTTGTTTAGAAGCAATAGTTTTTATAGTTTAATCCATAGGATTAATTTGTTCATTTCAAGTGATTTTGCTAATAGAATCATGCTGTACGAGTGTAGGGGACACTGGATATCCTCACATCTTCAATATTTTGGTATCTACGCCAGCATAAAGGTAACGGCTTTGCAATGTGCCTTGACTAGATTTCAATACACAAATCATTGGTTCATTTTGATTTATAACATTATACCTCAACAAAACCACCACCCTTGTAAGTGATGAAAACTTTGTTGCTGTTGGAAATTCAACCCACAATAGCTGAAGCTCAAAGCAAGATTTTCTTGTTGTCTAAGGGCATGTTCACACATGAAAATTTAATCATGACTATATACCCGCTCGTGAGGCGCTCACAAGCAAATTTATGTGTGAACACAATCGCTCGTGACTAAAATTGACATGCTACTAGTTTTGATGCGCAAGTTGTGTCTACGTGTGAACTCCTAAGTTGACTCGCTATAGAGCCGCTCACAAGTAGTCATGACTAATGTATGAACACAGCCTTATTTAAATATTAAACTTGACCTTTAATAACCTCAGATGAATCAGAGTATACATAATCATACTCAATTTATTGTACCAAAACCTTCCAGTCTATACTTTGATCATCACTTAACAGGCAGGAATTGTGAGGATTTCTTCATATGTAAGCAAACATAATCCTACTTACATAGACACCATAGATACTAATGCGGGAGTTTCATGTGGGACTTGTGCACCTGTATCAATTCATGATGTAAAAAGGCCTGCCAATTTAATGTTGATCAAAGGAGACATTATCTGAAATTAATTTTTAAGCATTGTGTGAAGATGTATGGATAGACAATGGAGCTCTCCACACGGGAACGTCAACTCTAGATGCATCTGTATACTGTAATGTACATTTCCTAAGCACAGATTGTGTTCATGTGGTTGCGTGTCAATCTAACTTTACTACAATGGCATGTATCGACACACTTGACTTATTTAAACGTGTACGTTTGTGTGATCATCCGCTGAAATCCAGTATAATCTAGATGCATCTAGATTAATTCGCTTGTGTGGAGAGCCCCATCATTAGGATAATACTTAGTAGTGAGATAAGACGTGAGGATTATCCAGCAGAACCCAAGTACTTGAACATCACCATCCAACCATGTACACAAGACACTAGAATATGAAGCCTATGCCAGCACATGACCTTGAGCCACCCACTACTCGTACTCACCACCTATAATGCATTTGCCTAGGACAAGACTGGGGGTACCATAGATTTACAGAGAAGATCCCGGACTCCACACCATTAAGATTCCAGCAAGGAGATCAAATTGGGGATGTTTGGGTTTTGCCAATATGTACCACATCCTGATGTAATGTACAAATATTGGAAACATGCTCACACACTTTGCATGCAGGTTGGCATATCATTTGTGTAAAATATTAATTGTGTGATTTGTTTCCACATCAAATGAAATCTCAGTATCCAGAATTGATTTGGGCAGGAACTGAGTGAACCCGAATCCCCCAATTCGAGCTCCGTGGCTGATGACGCCATTCAACGGGACAATATACTAAGTCCGGGATCTCCTCTCTACATCTATGGGAATACATAGAAAAGTTGGTCTGATGCAAAGACCGACTGGGAGTTTGTCTTTTATACATGAAAAATGTATACAACTCATTTGTAGAAATTTGTTTTTCAAAACATTTTTGTACATGCCAAGAAACAAAGCTAAGAAAATCATGTGTAAGAGTTTAACACACACCAGTGTCTGTTACAGATCAAATGACTTCTACCGTCTTATCCAAGGCACATGCATAATTACAATATTGCTTTTCATCAAGTCATGTTGTAGTTCTCAGACTTCATTGTATTCTAAACATTTTACCTAAATGACTATTTGACACCAAGTCGTGTACTCTTCAGTTTCTCTAGTCTTCTAAGAAGATGGCCGTTTTCTGTTTCTGTTTCTTCTAGTTTTTCTTTTAGGCTGCGATTCTGTGGGAAAAAGCAAAGTAATGGGTGTATGCAATTCAGCAGACCAACAAATACTTAGTTTAACATTATTGAGGTCTAAATAAATTGTTTGATTGGCATAAACTGACTGGCTTATAAAAATCACAAATCGTCATATGGGGTTCCTCTAGGATGAGAATTCCTTTAAACCAACTTCGAATGTCATATGTTTCGAATGAACCATTGCGTGCAAAAATTACTGAGAGGGGTGGTGTTTCTAATTACAAATCTTAGAAATCTCAATCTCTTTTTTTGCTCTAGTTGAGCTTAAATTAATTTGATGATGCAGTTACTTGAATTCTCGTTTCACAAATCTCTGGAAAGACTAAATCAGCTTTTAGTTTTAAGGGAGAACATGGCAAAAAGATTTCTGTGAGACTTAAATTTCACACAGAATAAAGGCCTAAATACAGTTCGTCATTTTTATCATTTGTAAAATCCAAACAACTAATTGTATATTGACCTTGAGTTTCTAGACAATATCATCGATTGGAATAATCCGCTAAAACTCCAATTAGAATAGTAAAAGATACATACAGTGGCAAACATTCCAAATGAAAATATTTATCATTGGAGAAAATATGAAGTGGTGGGCAAATCGTTTCTTCAAAAATAACCACAAAAAACCACAGTACCTGTGTCAAGGAGAGATTACAGATTACACTGAAAAGACCAAGCTAATTATGGTATTGCTTGTAAACAATGATAACCAATGAAAGTAATGTCCTATGAATTATCTAAATACTACAGATGAGTAATCATTGCGAAATGTTGCGTGACACAAAAAATATTTCACCATTATGAACATTTTGGTAAAAGGTAAATCACTTGACACCATCCATGGCAAAAATGTTACTTCATGAGAAAAAATGAAAATGAAAATGAAAATGTTCATTCCGAATGAAAATTTAATGTAGTGGTGAAAATTTAACACCATGATAAAAATTCTGAATGAAAATGACTTTAAAAATGAGGACGTGTATCTAACCCTTAAAGGTTAGTCCCTTTGAATAATATACCTCTCTAGTAAGTCTCCTTCTCTCTGCCTTGAGTTCTTCTTCCTGCTCTTCAGCCTGCTCAGCTGCCGTTTTATAACGCTTAACTTGACCTTCAAGACGCAAGACCTGAACGAAAATATAAAAAGCAAATTAAATTAAGTCTTTGATGCTCTTCATTCAAAACAATCTACACCATTATTTATCATCAATTGTTTTCTACTCCCAACTCTCAAACCATTTGTGACCCGCCATATTGAAAGGTACCTTACGGTTGGCATAGTAAATTACGAGATACGGACAATTAAAGCTGAGCATAGTTAAAAATCCCGTCCAAGGTGGAATTTCTATATAATTCCATCAGAAACGCTACCTTTGAAGTGTCTTCTATCATATTAATCAGGTTCAACATCCAAAACGCAAAAACATATGTTAAAAACCAAGATAAAAATCCTCTCTCTGCTTAAGTTTTCCTCAGTACAAAAACTTTAAACTCTATTTTCTCAGAACTATAGCTTTCCGAATCAGCCATGCCTTTTACCAATTTTGATGTAACTTTGCAACCAAACATCCAATAACCAAAACAAGGTGTCATTTTAAGGTTGAAATTTCAGCTTTCAAATGAGACCAAAATATCACTTTTGATTATAGGACCCTTAAGGTACCTTTCGTTATGGCGGGTCACATTTGTTTAAACAATACATTTAAATACTCTATAAACATCAAAGTAAGCAGCATAAATCAGACTCTGTTATGAGATCCATGGCATATTCACTGTATTCTACAACATTCTGAATTAGTGCTTTTGTATTTAGTAAGAGATTAGTAATGACTGAGTAGGATTGAATAAGACCAAATCCCTGCGTATTAATATTTTTATATGATTTTGATATTATTTTAGCTCATGTTTGTTGCTACTACATGGACAAACATTTAACATAAAGTTCATTTGAATATTCAGCAAGATTTGGTATTTGAAATGTTGAAACAGTCAGACATCTTTTTTATGAGTGTAATATAGCCCAAAAGATTTGGACAGATTTTCAAACATGGTGGAAAGAATGTACAGGTAAAGAAATTAACCTTGATTATGAATCAATCATTATGGGTGTTTATCCTCAAGACCCTGATCTTGTGTTGAATTTATGTGTCCTCATAGTAAAACGAATGATCTATGGAAGGAGATTTGGCCATTATAATGCCAATTTAATATATTTTAAACAACTGTTGAAATTTAATTTCAATTTGGAGAAACAACATGCTATTAAAATTAATACTGTCTTTAAGCATAACAGTAAATGGAGTGTGTTCAACATGCAAGATATTTAACCGGTTTAATGGTAAATACCGGAACTCATAACTGTGTTTTTGTGTATAAGCTTGAATATGTAGTGCTTGCATTTTAAAATCTATTTTGTTTTTAGTTTCAAAGATGGGTATGGAAAAAAAATATTTGAGATATTATCGTAATATATGCTTGTAAAAAAATAATGAATAATAAAAGCACTGAGCACCGAAGCGTGTGCTTGGTGTAAAAGTTAAAAAAAAGATTTGGTATATGGTTATGATATAAAAAGTAAAGATTAATTTGGCCTGTATGGCAAGATCATATTGGTTCATAAATAAATAAATAAATTGCAGGTGATTTATAGTGCACTACGCAGCTCAGAGCAGTTCTAATCATAATAATAATAATAAAAACGCATTTTATAGCGCCTACCATCATGACAGATCACAAGGCGCTTTACAACAAAATATAATACAGAAAAAAAAAACCCTTATCTTAAATAAAACCTAAAAGTACATGATATACTACAGCCTTAAAAATACATTTGAGGACGGAAAAGTTACAAGCCGTCACGACACAAAAGCTGGAGCAAAGAAGCACCAGCCAAAGTTAAAAAATGACAGCTTACAGCTGATCATTGGGTTAAATCACAACCTGGACTCCCTGGGGCCAAGGGGCTTACTGCGGTTTACATACATTGGCACAACCCTAGCTTGAGCAATTCATTCCCTCATAGAATATACAGTTTCGTACACTCAGCTCCAGCTGGACTACAACACGGTACGAACGATATCTTATCTTTAAACAGTCAGAGAACTAACCGACTGAGCTAGCGAGAACTATATATCATGTGCTTTAATCGGCTGCTTGCTGCATACTTTAAGGTTTATAGAGTTTAAAAGTGGCTTAACAGTGATATTATTTTAGCTCATTTTTGTTGGACAAGCATTTAATATAAAGTTCATTTGAATATTCAGCAAGATTTGGTACATGGTTATGATACAAAAAGTAAAGATTAATTTGGCCTGTATGGCAAGGTCATATTGGTTCATAAATAGATAAATAAATTGCAGGTGATTTATAGTGCACTACGCGGCTCACCTGACTTGTAATTCCACGCGGCCTCAGCACACTCTACAGAGCAGTTCTAATCATTGGGTTAAATCACTACCTGGACTCCATGTGCCCAAAGGGCTTACTGCGGTCTACATACATTGGCGCAACCCTAGCTTGAGCAATTCACACCCTCATAGAATATACAGTTTCGCACACTCAGCTCCAGCTAGACTCGAACGTTGAACGATCGATATCTTATCTTTTAACAGTCCGAGAACTAACCGACTGAGCTAGCGGGAACTATTATGTGCTTTAATCGGCTGCTTGCTGCATACTCTAAGGTTTATAAAGTTTAAAAGTGGCTGAACATGCTGAACATGATATCATTTTATTGGCCGTTTCTATTTTAGTAAATTTTGTTTATGTAATATTTTGAACTATTTTTCTTTCAGAGTCCTACTTGACAAATATTAATGAATAGTTGTATCACATTGTTAATGCTTAGGTCAAGAAAAAAAAGGTATGTTATGTTTGTCCTTTCCTGACCAATCCCAAATCATAAAAATCCAACTAAATTTTACAAACAATATCATTAAAAAGAATGCATACACTCGATAATGTATTTGTAAGCATTTTGAACACCCGAAACGTCCGTTTTATAAGTTGCAAAATATTTCTAAAATCATTTGTATATCGTGCAAATAATTGTGTACCTTTTCTTCCGGGCTTAAAACAAAGCAAGCTTTACATCATTAAATATCATTACAGACCCTCCTTGATTTTTGATTTTTTTGTGAAAGTACAAACAAACCTTATTTTGATGGGAATTTCTCTGTAGACTGTCATGAAACTGAAAAATAGCTACGAATCAGTTACATGATAATGGGCTCTCCACATGAGTGTCAAACAGGGTTCCCAGTTAGCCCATCAGGGATTGTTATTTTACTTTTTCCAGTCAGGGAAAAGTCAGAATTTGATGAAATTGCCTAAGTCAGGGAATTTTGTCTACACAGAAATTCCCATCAAAATAAGCCCCCCCAAAAAGGTTTGTCTCAGAAACCTGCGTGCATTGCTATGTGACAATGAATTTTCTCTTACTCTCTTTTCATCAAGAGTAATGCAGCAATCGACCAGCCGTCCAGGTTGTTGTCATTTGCTGTTGGAATTTTACTTTGAATTTTATGTTTTATTTCAACTGTCAAGACTTCCCATACTTAAAACAGACGTGATTGTATATACTTAGAAACTGGGCACTTAACACATGTAAGTTGAGTGATCAAAATTTTAGAGCGTTAAAAAAAAAGAAATATCCCTTACCGCATATCTAATTTCCTAAAAAAAAATCACATACCGCATAGCTTTTTTGCAAACGGTTTCTGAGAAAAACCTTTGTTTCTTGGCCTAACTATACTTACATTCCCTTCTAATGTAGAAACCTCTTGCTCAGTACGGGTTAGTTTAAATTTATATTCCTGCACTTGTCTGCCCATTTCTCCTGCAAGATAAATAAAAATATATAATATAAATGACAAGTTCACATATATTCCAAACCAATTTCTCCGTTTATTTCTAAAACCTACATTTAAAAAGAAATGGAATAATGTACACGATTATAATTTTTATTTATTCTGGAAATTTATCATTCAAATCTACAAGATAAAATTGTCAATGCAATGATCTTGACATGACAAATTAAAGGTTTACATGGTATTAATAAAACACATATCAATTGGTTCATATTCTTTTTTCTTCACTTTGAATTGCTATCATCACACATAAAATATGAACATTTATAAAAATAATGATTTAATTGATTAAAAACAAGATGAAGATGATATGTTGACATTAAACATTAATTAGTGAGGAAACATTAAATGAAACATGATGTAGGAATATTTTACACTTGATAATTTTAGCACCAGAGAGAAACTTAATTGGGCAAATTCGGAAAGTACACTCATATCTCATTACAGTATTTCTAATCCAAGTCAGTTTACCTTAAATTATTTCTGTTTTGGCATATAAAAGACCTCAATTATGGAACCGATTTAAAATATTTCAAAATGCATTCTGAAATCATGTAATTTTACTATCCAAGCAATCTCATTACAATATACATGCTTAGCAATCAACATATGTGATGCGTTACAGCGAAAGGTACCTTAAGTCGGAAAGTCAGGCCCCGGGTCGATTTTCCAATTTCTTCATAAGCTTACTATCTTTGAAGTATATTCTGTCAGGAAAATTACTTTGCATGTGCAAAAACACATTCTAAATGTGCAAATTTGATGATTACTTTGACTATGTCCATTCCAGCATCAGCATATCATATAAGTAAATCCACTGTGTTTCCCGAGTAAGATCGAGTTTACACTCATTCTGCCGGAGCTTGTTTGACTGTATACCACAACGCATCCATGTGGTTTTGGTATCAAAATTTTCTTTGTGACCTTAGCTTGACAAATATGAGCTTATTTATCGCTTAATGTTCAAAGCTTTTTCCTTTTAAGGTGTTATTTACTGTCAACAAACAACTACTTGCTAGGACCATCGTCAGCTAACTACCATCACCGCCCGTGATTACATCTAACTTTAAACCCATTTTTCTCAGAATAACTTTTTTCTCAATCGGGATTACCATCAAAAACATTTTGCACATAAGTCTAGAACGGACGGTCCTATACTCATGATAGTGGTGTCATTTCAGAGCTGAGATCACAGGCTTCGTACTCATATCCAAAACTCCATTTTCATTGTTTAACCCCTAAGGTACTTTTTGGTGTAACACGTCACATATGTGCATCAAATGTCCGTGCAATCAATCAGTTATTTGGGCGGCTGATAGCGGCTTTTTAAGACAACTCATTTGGGGTTTAATTCCATGGGTATCATTCAATATGTAGACTGATTGTAACTGAACGTCTAATCCAGAGATTTCCGACACTAATATATTGATTTCAGCTTGGTTGTAACAAATTATTGCCAGATAATTATCCAAACGAGCTCTAGCACAGTGCGACATCTATGGTTAAGTCTCAAGTCGCTTGCCAAGGTTACATGTACAGAGATTCTGAAGTCAAATTAATTTACAGAACGGATCATCCAAATAGAATTGCACATGGTCAATTGGTGGTAACACTGATGTGTGCTTGCAAATCAAAAATGCAAAACAAAATGCAAGATATCAACCCAAATTCTCACCATGATGATGACTGCTTTTCTTATGTTTACCATGAGATGATGTTTCTGATGAACACAATACAAAAATATTACTTTACATTATTCTTAACAAAACAATGTGCATTTGCATGCATTTGTCTGTTGCATTCAATTAGTATTATTTGGTCATACCATGCATGCAACTCAATTCGTAATAATGGGATGGGGGTATATTTACATGTTTATTCATTAGGTTTCTTTATATAGACCATACCTATAATAGGCATATTCTTGCCACCGAGGGATATCAGTTCACATGACAAGATCAAGTATGGCATCAAGTGATGCATCATAACTGTTCCCATAAGTGTCTGCGTGTCAGTTAGTCATGATGCATCAACCGCCAGCTGACCGCTGAGAACGGGCAGTCAACTATTTTAAAGCGCCCCCATATTTGATCTTGTTTTTAGTACTGATATCCCTCAGTGGTAAAAATAAGACGATTATAGAATGGTAATTATAAATGGGCATTGGCATTGATACTAGTTTCAGGGGTCATTTAGGAATTATGCACCATGCATGGTGTTTTTTCATCATGCAGTCTCTTGAAATCTGCTAGCATTTTCTGTTACAAATTTCATTGTCATAACGTGGATACTGAAATTAATACAAATTACAGAGGTTGATAGTTATCAACAAATTTGTACATTTTATAATAATGTGCTATCATTGTAATTGACAACTAATATAATCAATTAGTTGTTGAATTCTTAAAAGTACAAAATAAAACCAATTCCACTGATACATCTGTGATGTTTCTTCTTAAACTAGTCTTACTTGCAGCTAGCAATTACGCATATTACATGCTCTTAAGTAAATGGCTGAAATAACCATGTTTATCTGTCGCTGAACAAAATGCTTCTTAATTCTTTAATTTGTGGTCATATTTTGGACTCATATAAGCCATTCAGCTTCAGCCATATGTTAGATCCAGTACCAAACTCCTTTTTTCTTTGATGCGATAATCCTGGCAACTGTATTCTCACTAGAGCTAAGCACATGCTGCTAAGCAAATTTGATGTCATGGCCCTATTTTGCTAAAGGAGGATGTGACTGGGTACCAGGTCTTCTTTACCAAGGCACTGTGTAAGCAGTCACAAAGATAGCTGACATGCTGCAATATCAAGACTTGCTACGATGTCCATCTTGTCAAGTCTACGGCTTTCCTTGAGGTATTCATATCTACCAAGTTCCCCTTGGTTAAGTTTTTTTGGAAAAAACAAAACAAAACAAACAAGGTTTTCTTTAAAAAAAAAAACCACACGCACACATGTTTTGGCTTGTGATAGCTACACAGCACATACTGAAAGACAAGCCTTGCTTTTATGATCCTCCTTTGCCAAGTCTTTTCAAGTTTACATATCTATCAAGTTTCCTCTAGGAAAAGTTGTAAAAAAGCCAAGGAGTATATTTGCCTGAGATAGCTATAAAGCACATGCTGGAAGGAAGCTGGCCTTGCTAGTGTAGCTTTCCTTACCAAGCCTATGAGCATCCTACACATGATCACATCTACTATATTTTATCTTAAAACGTCCATACCATGTCTTTTTTTGCCAAAGTGATGCAAAAGCGTTCTTGCCTCAGCAAGCAATTATAGAACATGGCAGAAGATGTGACACCAGGGGCCGATTTCACTAACATTTAGCGATGGTCGCTAACCCCGTTCTGATCGCTAACTCCAAAAATGATCGCTAACTCCAAATATGATCGCTAAATAGCGGGTATTAGCGATCATTTTTGGAGTTTAGCGATCAAAACGGGGTAAGCGACCATCGCTAAATGTTAGTGAAATCGGCCCCGGGTCTTCTTTCCCAATGTCCTTCCTTGACATGACCATATCCCCATTATCCTACTTGGAAATTCCAAGCTCTTCTATACAAAAAAATCTACCAGGTTTCTTCCTGAAAAAAGCCACTGCCTTCCTGGCCAAAACATGCCAGTGTTCTTGCCTGAGCTAGCCATACAGCACATGCTGAAAAACAAAGAGTTGCTACAATGGTCCTCTTAGCCAAGTCTATGGCTTCTTTTGAACATATTCCTACTTGATACGACTATATTCGTAACCAAGAAGACGCTCCTGTGTTTCTTGCCTGAGCAGCCATACAGCACATGCTGACAGACAGACTTACTACTATGGCCGTCTTTATCATGTTTACAGCCATCTTTGCTGTGTTCGTGGCTTCGTTCTTTGCCCAAGCAGCCATACAGCACATGCTGGCAGACAGACTTACTACTATGGCCTTCTTTATCATGTTTACGCCCATCTTTGCTGTGTTCGTGGCTTCGTTCTTTGGATTTCTTTTTACGATGAGCTTTACCACTGTCCTTGTCGCTACTCTGGCTACTACTATCGGAATGTTTACCATACACATTGTTTGCTATACAAATACATAAAATAAAGATTTCAAATCCACTTAAATTCATAATGTGAAACACCGCCTTTTGATACTAACCAATTTGACCACATAACTGGTCATCGGTAATAAAGGGCTAAATATCTATATTAAACTTATTTAACACAAATTGATGATCATCTTTTCTAAAACATTTCAGCTTGAAAAGTGAGTAATCAGATAAATCTATGATTGATGGATTTAATTTGTGAACGTGTGAATGTAATGAATACACAGTGATCTCTGACACGAGTGTACATTTTGAAGATTATTTTGTGTGCGTCTGCGCTCAAGATTTGTTTCACAAATCATATCTAGCAACAATACATGAAAAATTTGTATCTTTTACTATACTTGCACTTTTAAATCGGGAGTGGACCTATAATCACAGAAGTGAAAACAAACATAGGAGAAACTCACGGAATCCCCACACTGAGGTTACAAAAAAGAGATCAAATTGCGTTAATTCGTTAACGTGAAAGAAAGTACACATCGAGCATACACACACTGTTGTTGAGCACGTTTCACATTTTTCTGATCTTTTTAATCTCTGCTCCCGACAATATGCAAATAATATATTTTTGAGCTTGACGGAATCCAAGTGTTCAATCTTATCAAAGATAATGTACTAACTTTTCAAAATAACATGTTATTTTGAAAATAAAATCAAAGTAAAAAATAATCAAAAAATCAAAAAATCAATAATGAATTGAAATATTGAATCAATCATGTGATACATTTACACTTGCAAAAATAATAGTCTATTAGTGTACTTAGCAAGGTTGTTAATTGCATTATTGGCCGAGATGAAAATCATAATCCTATGACATTTCTTGTTATCCTTTAGTGTACATGAATTCTGTAATCTCAATGGTCAAACAAATGTAAAACAAAACCTGTATTTATGGTTTAAGAAATAAAAATATACCAAGCCCTGTATATATCCTGTATTCTGTGATTCATTCATGAAGTCTGTTGGTCGCTACCAATTGAACTGATGTGTTTATTTTTTGTTTCATTTGCTACTTACGAGTGTATTGTGTGTGCATTGTAGTGTTCACACAGTGGCATCAATGCACCCCTACACACACATCAATACACACACCCAACCAAGTGCGCGGCAAAGTTGTAACTTAGGGGTTTTCATGCTTCGTTTACAAGGCTTTTACAATTATTTTTTTGATTTTGGTGGTACGTTTACCAACAAGATTACAAAATTCATGTACAATAAACTTGATAAATTTGGTGCCCCTGCTTGTTCTGATAAATACAGGAAATATTTAGGGTCTGGTGTCATATCCATTCGGCCTGACAGCCTCAACGAATATTGCACCAATCCCTAGAATACACCAGTATAATTGTGAACAAGCAGGGGGTAACTAATAATATCTGATGAAGCAATACCTATGCATAGCTAACAAAGATGGTTTCAAGATCTGTCGATGTAGTTGCAATCGGTTTGATGACATCAATTTTGAAAGAAAAAAAAGACATTATCAAATATTTTTCACTCTCATAAATTTCGGCCATAATCCATTGGGAAAATGCTGCAAGTGAGCTTTACTAACTTGAATGTTACAAGACTTTGTCACTTGCTGTAGCTGCAAACAATAACAAAGTGACGAAGGAATCTGAAACCAGCTTCAAAATAATAAGTTTCATCTTTAAAATGACCCGCCCTTGATAAGCCATAACAGTCCTCCCTCAAAACTTTCCTACATAATTTATTTCCTACACAGGTTACATCCTTAACAACAACTAAAGATCATATTGTTTTTTGACATCCCAAAACAGCATTTTCTGCTTTGACTTGGAACCTGAAACCCAGTGTTGGCATGCCATGGATGGACGTGGGTTTGGGATGTAAGGGATCGATGCATCAAACCAGAACCTCTTCATCCCCAAACTCATGTCCATCCATGACATTTAAGTATCATTAAAGAATCTTGCAAGATGAAAGCCACCTTCTACTTGATAAAACCCTCAATTGTAACAAAACAATTTTTCTTGCATTAAAAATAAATCGATGTTATTTGTGATGTTACAGCTTTTTAAAAATCAAAATTCTTTGTGATCAGATTGGACAGGGATCTACAAGTGCGACGGTGGCATTTGTACAATCCTAAGTGTAGGGATTAGACTCTATCAAGTGCACTATGAAACCTTTGCAACATAAAAAAAATTGTTAGTGAAATAAATCAGCTGATCAGTCATTCAAGTTATATGATACAAAACAAGACTTACTAAGGATGTGCGACTCTTTCGCATTATTTTCACGTATCTGTTCAGCCGATTTGCCTTCTAAATTTCAAAGACAACAGAGTTGCAATTATATATGGATGAGAAAGAAACATTTTGTTACCTGAACATTACACTAAGTACTACAATAGCTGCCGCTTTATTAAACAGACAATCTAAGACAAATTTGATTTATTTTCATTAATATATTTATATTAATGGCAGCTATTGCATATAAAACTGTAAATGTAATACTCAAGTGACAATCAGTGAAATATGATAAACATTCACATAATACAGGAACAAAGATTGCACATATGATATGTAATGTTAACACTGACCAAAATATATGTATGATCTTCAAGCACAATTAAAATGCAAGGATGTAAGTGACAAAATGTTAAAAGCCTGAAAGTGTGAAGGAAAGGCCTGAAAATGGTGTACAAATGTCCAAAAATAGGCTGAAAATAAATAAAACAGTGTAAATTTTGACAAAGGACGCGCCTGAATTAAGGCCCTAGCCTGAAAACTTAAATCCCTGAAAATGGGAAGAATCTGGAAGATTAAGTCTGCACATGGTGAATGGCTTGTGTATGTTTACATCACATAGGAAAGTTGGTGTTAATGGTACATAGTCCAATTTTAGTGTTCATTGCCATTTGAAATATCACTACTTAAGATGTTTCAATTTCAAATTTCAGTTTCAAACAGCCCTGCAGTTTTGATTTTATGAATAACTTTGAATTTTATAGTTGCCTACACTTTACTATGTATATAATTTTATGGTACCAAAACTAGACATATTTTCACTCATATTTCTGAAACGGGGCATGTTTCAATCATAAAAATCACAAGGGTAATGAGAGAAGTATTTTGGCACCAAAATCTCAGAAAGTCTGAGAAAATGCTGATGCAATCGGACTGGGCTCCTTTAATGAAATTCCTCTTATGGCCTGCTTGTTTGATGGACCTGCAGCAAGAAAGCTGCTAAGCTTTACACTTCACTTTGTATCCACAAATATTGAAATATTCAAACCTTTTGTATTTAATATATATCTTTTTGATTTTCACTCAACTTGATACCATTGGCCAATATTCACAAAAGTTATTCCAGAACTTTATTCCTGAATTATTCATTCTTGGAATTGAGATATAGAGATAGTTCCCAGTCTATTGTGGATTTTATTAAGCCTGAGATAATTAGCACGTTGAATAGCTTTATTCTTCTTTTGTGAATACCAAATGATGTCAACAACTGAAGAAATAAAAAGTTATTGATATTAACACGACAATGGATTTAGACCATATGGTTGACCATAAGTATGCTTCTATACTCTATCAACCTACAAGTACAAACCAAGCAATCAGACTCTATTCTGACATCCATAGCATATCCCTTGTATCCTTCAACATAGTAAACTGGTGGTTTTGTATTGTGTTAAGAGGCTATCAATTGTTGATTAGGATTGATTAAGACCAGATCACTGTGAATTGATATATTTTGTGCATGATTTGGGTATTATTTTTGGCTAATTTTGTAGCTACCACATGAACAAACCTTAAACAAAAGTTCATATGAATATTCATTAAGATTGAGCATGTTTTTATGATACGAAATATATGGACTAATTTCCCGGTATGGTCATATTGGATTGGTTTATGTGCGTTAATCAGCTACTTGGTTTGTACTTCAAGGTTTATAGAGTATAGTCATTTGAGAATGTGCGGACATGGAACATTTATTCACACCAAAGCAAACAAATACATGAAATGACAAAAGGACACAACTATACAACTGGACCAGCACAAGTTATACACTTTATTTTTCAGCACTATGGAAGACTGCCCCCTTTGTGTGTGTTTTCAAGACCTAAAGTGACATGAAAATCTCCTATACTATTACATGGAAAAAAAGAAGCTAATACACAATCAATTAGGTTCAGCTGTATGGGAATTTTATGTGTAGTTCAACACGGTTTAGAAAATTATAAATTTCAGTGGTAACAAAAAATCAAAAATCACAACAGACTTTGACTTATTAATGTGTATAAACACGAACTGGATTTTGATGAACACATAGGATAAAGAAGGCGATTATGTTTGATTGACTAGCAGAGCAAAGAGTTTTTGACATGTGTGTAGTTGTTTAATTTTTTTCTTTGTATTCATTTGTATCTCAAATTGTTTGTAATTATATTAATCAGGGCATCCTAAAATAGCAGTGCTTTATCACCGAAGGAGCTACCCTGAATAAAGAAAGCTTAAATAAATAAATATATTTACCTCAAGACATTATAAGAAACTCAAATATCTGCCCTGTATTTGGATAAATACAGGTCATTTGTATATTTTAAAAATGTGGGAAAAGTACAATTTTGCAATATTAAAAGTCGCATCTTCGTGAGTTTTGTAAAAATTAGCATCAAAATTTGATCAAATTTTTTTTAAAGAAATATGTTGCACAATTAAAAAATAACACACAAAATGATTATTATTGGAACTGGGGTTTATATTTTCAAAAGAGCATTAAAGTTTAAGGTATCTGTCGTAGAGTGTCATTGCTTAATATGAGAGTGGGAAAGCAGGTCACAACCACATATAAAACCAAAATGTGGTATTTGATCAATTTTTCCTATCAGATATATTTTACAAGGCAGGGAGTCTTCCAGAGTGCTTAAATTAGCTGAAATAAATTTTACAGCCACTTACTTTGTGCATCAATCATCTCATGTAGATCTGGACCGTTTTCAGCAGGCACAGGGCTAGGGTGTCCTCTTCGTCTCTCTGATCGCGAGCTTTCTTCTTCCAATTCAATTCTTAATTTCCTAACCTAGGTGATCAGAAATGATTTCAAAAATTACATTGATGAAACTTAAGGTAGCAGTGTGTAATGGAGGCATATAACAAATGGGTTTTCTTCTTGTCCTTCAAGCCCTCTCCTTCATAATTCTGTTGTTTGCTTGGCTCAATTAAAATGTTGATGTATTTGTCTAAATATCATACTTTGATACATTATATGTTTATGT
>JXSR01S022392.1:38516-53399 GCA_000969725.1 Ophiothrix spiculata
TATTAACATGATTGAGAACAAACATACATATAAATATACGATACATTTCATGTCTGTTGTACTACCAGATCTTGTGACCTCTTTCCTGCCAGCTCCAAGATTTTCTTCATAGAAATATTACATTCATGAATTATAAAAGTCTCATTTAAGGATAAATCAACCCCTTGTGGGTTTCTTTGGATTTACCAATTCTGTGAGATGTGACCTTTTTTTAAATTTCATGGATATGGATGCTCAAAATACCCCCTTATTTATGATTTCGCGGTCCACGATTACAGTGAAAAATGTACTCCTTTTCTGTGAAATTTAGAACGCGCATGGTTACCACATATATGTTGACTTGGGGGACCGGGATACACACATGCTCTTCCCACCCAAATCCAACTGTATATCCCAAGATGCCCATAACCCACATCCTACTTGACTACAGAGACTGTCATCCTTGATATCCCTAATAGGCCTCCTGCTGTCAAAACGACAAGCTCGGGTTGAGAAAAGAGTTACCGTCACAGCAGAATAATAAACCTCTCTGTCACGAGCGCCAAAGAGCAGAATAGGAGCCAATACAAACATAACACAAATCCTGCTAGCCCTGGGGTGAGAGATGGGCTTGAACAAGACTAGAAAGAAATAGAAAGTGCTGTAGGAGAAATACACACCAAAGATGCACAACGAGGTGTGTGTATGAGTGATTGAATGGTGAGCTCAATACGACACAAGTTTGTCAGTTTGTAAGCGTAGCGGCACATAGGTCTCATGAAAAGTGTGAAATAACGGTTCCAATGACTTCATGTGCCATGCCCATGGGTGTAGAGATAATACACATGCTTGATGCGAATCATGTGGCTTTTTCATTCATATCTTTATGTTTTTTACAAATTTTTCAGTCAAGTGTAACTTCAAAATATCTTGATTGAGGTATAAAAATATCAAAATAAAGTGACATTTTCTTAAGTCTTCCAATTGTTTCAAATATGAAAAGAAAAGAATGTGAACATAATAATCGAATACTATACAATACAATACAACAAAATACAATACAAAAAACATTAACTGCGCCATTTGCAAAAAGGCTTAGAGAACTTACAAATACATACCTTAAAAATACAACTTTTAAGCGTACTACATGTACATCTAATCTATAGATAAAGGAATGGAGAAATATGCTTCCTACACTAGAACATTAGGCCTAATAACGGTTAGACAAATCACAAACAGACCAGGATATCGTTATAGCTTTATATCCTTGTACCTATCATGCCTATGTTCAGTTCATCTATCTCCTAACTTTAGACACATCTTAATTAACAAATTTAAAATAAAAATGAAATAATTAGAACAATGCAAAAATAAAATGATAAAAAGAATTAACTTATACTCTTTTTATTGTTGCCCAAAGATTTCTATTTTTCTATTTGGGGGAGCGGGTTGGTGCAGCGGTAGTTCCCTCCCCTTGCACCAATGAGGTCCTGGGTTGAGTCCTGCGCCCGGCGCTTTATATTATGTGCATTTGGTTTTCAGTCCATGCTCGCTCATGCAGGTTTTTCTCCGGGTACTCCGGTCTTCCTCCTGCATTCAAAACTGAATTTAAAAAACATCTTGGAGCCCTGTAAATGATAAGCTTCCTTTAGCTTACTTGGTACTAAGTAAGAAATTGGGCTTCCTTGGCGAAAGCCTAAACAAGGTGATTTTTGATTTTTAAATTTGACAGGTTTCCCCAGTTTTGGAAAATTCCTAACTCTGTTTCTGGTTTTGGAGAAACTAATCCTGATTTATCTACGGAAAAAAGAAATAAAGAATGAAAGATCAAGGAAATTATCCCAGCATTGTGTCTTTGGTGCTTCATTGAATAAAAAGGACCAGGGGTTAATGACTCCAAAGCAAGACATAGGCCAAAAGGGCAAATTCCAGAAGCATTTTTGGTGCTCTTTATTCAAAAATTATGCACTCATTTGCCCACAACTCTGCTGTAGACACCAATGTCATTGCTATCCTCAATGTCATATGATCTGAGTGATTATCGCATAAGATGACCCCCCACCCTCCTGTTTTACAGGCGGGTGAACCTTTCAAGTAGGATCTGTGATTTTTTTTTTCAAAAACATTTTTTGCCTAAAATAACCAACAAAATCCTTTAAAAATGTGAAAAAATGAAACAAATTTACAAAGAAATTTTCTGGAAAATTGGGCCAAAAAGACCCGATTTTCCATGATTTTGGCAAATATTAAAAAAAAAATTATATTGGCAAATGTAAAAAAAATCCTGCAAAACGCAAATTTAGGGTCGGCTTCGTTGCTTAACTGAACATTTTTTCAACAATATCAATCTATCCATTTCAACTTGACAAAATGTATTGTCTTTCTCCTCTCTAAACTTTCTTCTATCAAATATGGAATTAAGAAGATTATATTTTTTCTTTTTTCTTTTTAAAACAAATATTTTCCAAGAAATCACATTTCATATTCAATGCAACTTCAAAGACCAAAGTGTCAGCTTTAAAATTGTGTTCATCTCCCATTACCATTCCTAACCTTTCAATTTGTTAAAATTTGAGGTAAAAAGTTCAAGATTTATATAATTTAATTTGTATTACAATAAATATAAGAATTAAAAAAAGTGTGAGTTAATATAAAGGAAGGATTCTCAATACCCTGTACTAGAATCCATAGCGTGTTCCATTTTAACAGCCACTACATAGATATTCAGACGCAATTACAATCATTCTGTTGAAAGCCGCATCAATATAATGGTGAGCCTCGCTCACAGCAAAACAAGAAGTAGAGGATATTAAAATACATTTGAAAAGTAGTGGATAAAGCAGAAAAAACATGAGCGTACTTAAGCATGAAGAAAATGGCAAAACAAGATCCTAAGCAAACATTATCTACTTTCCTTCTCTAATGTGTGCGACTGAAAGGTAAGAAGCCCTACTCCAGCTTGTGTCGGCACACTATTCATTGTAGAGCACTGGCCTATTTGACAATTCTGAATTGAAATAATCATGAAATGACTAGATTTTTAATTGAAATAATCTGATAAAATGCCTGTAATGTGTTTAATTGAAAGGAAATGGCTACTTCAGGTCCAGGGGGGTACTCAAATTTGGTTTGGGCAGGGACAAGCCTCTGGGAAATTCGAAAAGCCACCCATCCAAATACCAATTTTTAAGAAAAATTGACCCATCCATTTACCAAATGTTAGAAATTTATAGCCAAATTTAATCAAAAATCTCATTTTTTCTGTCCAAATTTGCTCTATTTTGACAAAATGTTCTAACATTTTGAGAAGAAATATCCAAATTTGTGACATTTGGGCAAATTTCCGAAAATGTTGAAAAGTAAACCCATCAAAATACCTCATTTTGCGAAGAAAAAGGACCGATTGGAATACCAGAAAGCCTGATTTTGCTACCCGAACTTGCAGCACGTCCCATAACCCCTTTTGTACCAAGTAGCCCCCCAGGCTTCAGGTTGTGTTGGCACAGTCATGTTGAGCACTGGCCTCTATTCTACATTGAAATATCACAAAATGACAAAATGAAGAATTGAAATAATTTCATGAAATACACTCCCGCTCGAAAGTATTTCCACATAATTAAAAATGTTCACAAATCTCATTTTTATAATAAACAATCTAAAATGATCAAAGATTCATACTAGATTAGTTAACTTATCTATTCAATATGAATAAATCAATGTTTGTTTTAATATTCAATCTTCCATTGTCATAGAAATGGTTGCTTTCATGGGCCATATACAAATACATTACAAGTACAAATCTCATCAATTTTTTATAACCTCATTATTACCTTGTAACCGGATAGAATATTTTCAGGATGTAAATTTTAAAACAAATGCGCAGAAATGTTTACAAACTCTGTTTTTTATGTGCAGACAAAAGTAGTAATGTGCATATATTACACACCATATTTTTAAATGCAATGAATACAATTCCAGATTAGTTAGTGTGATAATTATACAATATAGACTCTGTCAAAATGATGAAAATCAGATAAACACCTTTTGAGATATGGCTGAACAAAGTTTTTGTGCCGAAATACTTTCGAGCGGGAGTGACAATTTAAATAAAACTTTATAATAAGATCCAGAACCAACTGAACTAAATACAATAATAAATTTGTCATTATAATTGCAAGTTTTACAATAATTACATTTTAAGCACCTACAATTGCATTAAGATGAAAACATTCCTCGAGCTGTGATGTAGTGATAATAAAAGCGATGAATCAATCAAAAAATATCATTCGAGTACAACTGCTTGCATTTAATAATGTGTAGAGCAGTATATTTCATCAGTATCTATGTTGCTACAGTGTGACCTCTCCTTAACCTATTGCTATTGCTACATTGTGACCATCACCTTAACCATGTTTTATTTGTACATTTTCCATAGAGAAAGTTCACAGATAAATTTGAAATCATTCAAGCTATGTGTCCAAGAAATGCCTTGCCCTATAATACGAAATATTCATCATAATTTACACAAGTTCATGCCACTCCACTGATTTTTAAAAACTATTCAATGGTCTCTGAGAGGTACCTTAAATGTTTTCAACTCTGCCTAACAAAGTAAAAATGCAGTATGTGCAATGCAGATCTATTGCAAGTTACTTCCTTTTCCCTTGGAGAAATCCTGCACTATTAAATGAGCAGACGATCAATTCTCTTTCATGACTAAAGGAAGTATCTACTACATCATGAATATGTGCTTACAACTTTCTAGCATGGGAGTGGATTCAAGTGAAATTGTGTGCTAATAGGATGTATCTGTTATGCTTTATAAATGCAGATACTGCATTTTTACTTTGTTTGGGGAATTCTGTATGGAGGCATTGAATAAATAACGAGAAAAAGGTAAAGGAGAACCGGAGAAGGTAGTTAATGATAATACGCATTGTTCATCCTTATTATCGTTAGCATCCTCATCAATAGATATATCCTTGAGTTTGAAAAGTGAGAAAAACACGCCTACTTGAGGTGTCTACGATGCAATAACATGGAGGTCATTAGCACCACAATACCCTGGATGCATTATTGTTTCTGTACACGACTTTTGCAATAAACATCATAGGAAGGGACATAGTTCATTATTGAATGCAGATCTTGTTGTAATTATTATTTGTGTATGAGTTTATTCTATGATGATTATGGGGATTGAAACTATGCATTTTACATCACTCCTCATTATAGAATTTTGTGCTTGATAGCCTTTGAAAGGTTGTTGGCCGAACCAAATATATGCTGCTGCATTATTTGATATCATTTCTTCATAATATTTAGCCCAACACGTGCGATCTGGTTCCAAACAAAGATCATACCAATAATGGTACCATTGATCACATGTATCAATACAATAGATATATCTACACAAAAATCAGACTGTCTTTTCTATCGTTTTTGTTTTTAGCCTGCAAATTATTGACAGGAAACACTCCTTAGACTAAAATGACACTCTTCCCACCATAATGCTAACTTCATTTGGTCGCAAGACTAATAAAAATACTAAGGCATTTTTTACCAATAGACACAACGTTTGATAAAAATGTCCACCATATTTGCTTGTAACCAGTAGCTCATGGCATCCTTTGCAGCAAGGGATTTGGGTAAATTAATACCTACTGTCACTGCGTACAGCAATCATGATCATGATGATAATAAATTTAAAAAAAAATAGAAGTTTTCTTTTTTGTCAAGTACACCTATCATTTGCAGATACATAGCGAGGATTGCGTACCCTCCCCCCAGGGTGCGCAATGTTTCAATCTTTGACTCAAACAGTGACGGGGTTAGCAGGTATATGTTAAAATTGTGGAACACAAAAATTGTTCTTGTATTATTACATTTTCAATTGGGATGTCATCCTTTTCAAAAGAGTTTGTAGACTGACATAGATATTAAACCAGGATTTGACAATATACTTCAAGGTATCTCTAGTCCAGGGGTGGGGGAGTGTGTTACTAGTTACTCAAGGATAATTACCTTTAATCAGTGGAGCAGCCATAATAGGGAAAAAAATAAAAATCAAGAAAAGTATAGGTCTAATTGAAATTACATAGTTTACACTCCTTTTCAGTAGCATGCTCAGAATGGTCCTTTTTTTCACTGCAGTACCGTAAGTTCACCCTCAATGACTACCTTTTTGCCACAAATCGTACTAATTTATAGCTTAAACTGCAAAATTCAAGAGCTGAAATTGCAACTTTGCTAAAAAAAGTAAGAAATTTACTCCCTTTTTAAGAACCAAGACCAAAAACGTCATTTTTACATTAAAAGCTATGAGGAAAAAAAATTGGGATGTACATATGGGTATGAGTTTCAGCGCCCTTGAGGGGCACCCATTAATTCATCATGTGAGTGCAAGAAAGTTGTATCTGCAAAGGCTGCCCTAAGTTATATTTATTTTATGCATTGTCACAAGAATGTGAAACATCCCTCAAAATTTTCCTGTCTTATGTCAGTGGTTCTTGAAATGGTTCTTCAGGTGATACCTGAAGAACCATTTCAAGAACCACTGACCTATGATTGGAGATTATAAAGTGTGCAATCCAAATTTATGACAAATGGCAGCTATTGCAGATACGACTTTCTTGCACTCACATGACAAATTCATTCTGTGAGTAGCTCTCTCCAATTTTTGACCAGCCAACTATTCCAGAAAAAATTAATCAGAACTGCAACTGAATAGACCAGGTGTTCTCAACTAGTTCTTACAGTGCACCACAGAATTGGAAAATTGTTGGATGAAGTGCCAAATTTTTCAATGTATTTCTTATTTCTTTGTTTTTTGAGCCATTCGGTACTTGTCAAAGCACCAAATTTGTCATGTATTGACAAGCACTGGCATAGACCATAAATTTAGTATCTAATGCTGCCAAAGTTATAATTCAGGATCTGGAATTTTTGAATTTTTCAGTTTATTTAACTTTTTTAAGAAATGAGATATAACAGATGACAGGAGCGCATTATGCATGTAATTAGCAGAAATTCAGATAATTGGTTAAAAATTATAGAGATCATTTTGAAAATCATCCCCTCAAATTTTAAATAGTATTCAAATCATTTCCGAATAGCAGTCAGTTTTGAGTGATACTGCAGCAGACGACCGCACTTAGCCAGATTTTATATCATTGTATTTGAGACCAAATATTAAATTCATTCATACTATTTACAAAGTGTAATAATTGTCACCAAAATGTGTCATGCTCAACAATGTTGTGTCAGTTTTGTGCCCTTTCATTAAAATACTCTTGTGATAATCTTTTAAAACCCTAAAATACGTATATGATAGCCTTAAAAGTTTTTTTTAAATGTTCAAAGAGGGGTGAAAATTTAAAAAAAAACACTGTTTTTACCTACGTGTTATGTTGCAAGTATAACACTGGATTTCATACTTTATCTTGATTTTTGTCAACCATGACAGACTCTGGCATCAGATTTACTGATTGTAAGTAACTCTCTCTAGGACCAGAGAGCTCATCTAGATGCTGAAAAGGCTTTGATGAGAATAAGCGTAGTAGAAGTAGAAGTAACTATTGTACACTATTTGCTGCAGAATCTGCAGGAAATACAAGTTCTTGAAAATTTCATGTTTTACAGGACCTTGTCAAATAATTCTGCCCATATAAAGCAAAACCTGTTATTTTGAATGTCTTGCTATAGTGCTTACAGACAACAAATGTTTATATTGCGTAAATTATTTGACAAAATATATTTGCATTTTAAGTATTAAGAATATAGTCCACTTTAGCTATCTGAGCTTACCTTTGTCAAGAAGGTCCAATAGCAAATTCCAAATACAAGTTGTATCCAAGCTGTAAGTCCAAGATCACAAACTTCCAATTTGTCCAGAATCAATAATTCGGAAAGTCTGAATTAAGACAGAAAATAGGAAACAATCAGCGATCCAATGATTTAGACAAATCTTGTGAGAAATTCCACCTGGCAAAAGTTCACTTTGCAATAGCTTAGTGATCTGATCCTCAATGTCTCAAGTTTCATTCAAGAAACGAGTAAACTATGATAAATCCTCTAAAGAGAACAGAAGAGAGTTTGCAGAAAAGTCAGAAAACTATGACGTATTTGACAATGTGTGAACTCCTAAGAGATCTCCACAAAGTTGGCAAATCTCACGAACCCCAAGATAGTGCTTGTCAGGCGACTATGTGTGAGTTCAGTTGTGATGCCGTGTTATTTCAGCACCCTTAACTCGCTGTAAATTGAACACAATACAGCTACTTCATCATACAGGTAAAAGATCTGGAATGTACCATTTTATACCTGAGATGTGATCTTCTATTTTATAAGAAAACCTAAAAAAATGGAACATACCCTCAGGATACAAACAGAAAGTCAAATTGATTAATGTTTGAAGAACAAAATTGATAGCGAAAAAATAAAATGTAGAGCCTCAAGAAAAAACTGCTTTATAGACTTAAAAACTGTAATATATAGAAATTCAGGTAGATAGACTTGCGTGTATTCCCCAGACGTGTCAAAACTGCAGAAAATGCTTTTAAGGTAATTATTGAAATAAACTTAAGTGATGCATCAATCACTTACAAGCAAATTACAATCAGAGCTCACATTTTACAGACTTCAATCTCTTCAAATGTTGCAGAAATATGGATTAAAACTGTTTTTAGCTTTTAGTTTTAACTTGATCTCCATGGCAACTAGTACAAAATGGAGTTGATGTCTTTGTATGTTAATAAAGCGATGTGAGGCGATCACCGGAGTAAACTAATCAAATGTAATTTGGAAAGAAAAATAGATATATGTGATGACTCACCCCGAAAGGGGGGACTTTGAAGATGATATCAATTCTGAGTTTATCATTGCATCTGTTACAGCATTTTCTAAGCTTTAAAATGACACCTTATTTGTCAAAATTGATCAAGGCGATCTAATTTTACAAATTTTTGCTGGAAATTCTTATTATTTTCTTTCTTTTTTGCTACCTTTTTTTCCCAGTATCTTGAAAAGTGTTCTGTTGCAAAGTCCCCCTTTTCGGGGCGAGTCATCACATATGTTGATTCAAACATCTCACAATCAGCAACCACGTCACATGGATCATTCATCATCAAGACAAAGGTCTTATGTATTTCTATCTATTTTTTGAAAGATATATGATAATCATAAACAATTTTAAAAGTTAAGGTCTCGATACACTTCGTCATTTTTACCATTTGTAAAATCCAGACAACTGATTGCACATTGAACTCGAGTTTCTAGACAATTATATCGATTGGAATAATCCACTAAAACTCAAATTATAATAATAATAAAAAAAATCATACAATGGCAAACTTTCCTTATGAAAATTGTCATCATTTGAGAAATATGAAGTGGTGAGCAAATATTTTCTTCAAAATAAAATCCACAGTACAGGACAGATTACAGATTATAATGAAAAAACCAAGGTAATTATGGTATTCTTTGCAAACAATTATTACCAATCAAAGTAATGTACTATGAATTATCAATATACTACAGATGAGTAATCATTACAAAATGTGCTGTGATGCGAAAAACATTTCACCATTATGAACATTTTGGTGAATGTAAAACATTTTACACCATGGCAAAAATTTTACACCATGATAAAAATGTTCATTCTGAATGAAAATTTAACATAGTGGTGAAAATTTAAAACCATGAGAGAAATTCTGAATGAAAATGATTACAAAAATAATGAAGTGTATCTAGCCCTTTAGGTTGTGCTACCACATGCAGCAACAGGAAAGCTTGTCAAGTTGTCACCGGATCTCTTAGAGCATTGATGACAAAAAATTGGTGTTTTCATTGATAGCTGCTTTTTGTTAAATTTGATTGTTTCCATGAATGACACATTTTTCTGAAGATTTACTATTTGTATACATGATCTACTTGCAGAATTGATAAGTTTATTCATGAGAAGCAATAAACGTTTTGAGAAATAGGGATGTTTTTGTGATCGGTAATGCATTTAAACTTGACATTTCAAATATGTTGCTATAAGGCAGCTATTAATGAAATCATACAATTGGTGTGATTTGCACCATTTGGCGCTTCAAGGGAAAAAAGAAATTTGTGTCTGTATTTCTTTTGTTTGTCGAAAAATCTATGTCCAAATTTCTAACTGTATTTTACTGTTTTACATCTTTAAAAAAGTTGATTCAGTGAGACAATAACATAACACAAAATGAAATTTATTGAAGCAATACTATAAAGTGTAAAAAATGAAGTGCCCCCTGTCACCCATTACTTATGATTTTTTGGGCTTATAGGTTTTGTTTTTGGTAGATATGAATACCCTCTAAATGATTTGGCTCAAAGATGCTTACTTTTTCTGTTATGGCAATTTGTTGAATTAAATTTGGGATCCCAAATTTAATTCCACATGTATTGGTATAGGAAAGCGCGCATGTTCTTTTTATCAATTTTTTGGTGGCAAAACAATTTTTTTCACAAAATACTTTTGAAAACGCTTTTAGATAGTCACATTCCTTCATTTTATGCTGTTTTTACCATAAACCATTTTTGATCAAAATCTTATAGTATTGCTTTAAGTGTACAAAATTATTCAATAAAGGTACAAACAGATAATAATAAGATTCTTGAAACAGATAAGCTTTCAAAATTCTTTTGAAAGTGCCGGAATGCTGAGTGTTTAAGTGAGCTGGCCATCTATTCCATATTTTGGGAGCATATGAAGGATCCATCATCTAATTGCTCATCACCAAATGAAATGCTCATGGTTCCAGACTCAAATAACAGCTCAAAAGATGAGCAGCTTGATTTTTCTTGGCCTGCACAATGCTCGGCACATTAGGCCGAATTCATAAAAGTAGCAATTGCTATTTCTATAGCTTTTTCTTGAATTTCTATACTTAAAAGTTAGCATTGACTTGCAAGAAAAAGGTCTCTCAAGGCAGCAAAAGCTATTTCTAATCTCTTCCAAGCAATTGCTCGTCTGGTTAGTAATTGCTTACATTTGTATTCAAAAAGCTGACCTTTTGCTTACAACATGTAGCAATTACTTACATTTTACTAAGATCCTATGTGAGGAGCTTATCACTGGTATACATTCATGGTTTTGCTATGTTTGTGCTTTGTAAGAAAAAACACTGAAGTATACTAGTGCTGTATTACTATAGATGATATAAATCATACTATTTGTCGGAAACTGTGACAAATTGATACCGAAAACGTGGAGTGATTTGCTGTAACATTTGTGTCTGAAAACTATCATGCGGTAGACAGAGCAATTTCTAACTTCATGTAAGCAAAAGCTAGCCTGGCTATTGTTTGTATGCTAGCTTTTGCTTGTCTGGGTCGATCCCAGACAAGAAAAAGGTATTAGTCCAAGCTGAAGGTCGTCAATATGTTTTTAAGCAATTGCTAAGGCTAAATCTTTTTCTAGCCTAGCTATTGCTTTTTCTTAATGGCTTTTTCTTCCTAGCAATTGCTACTTTTATGAATTCGGCCAATTGTCATGAACGTTCCAGCATCGGCCATTTTTTTCTTTATCCCATTAGACACATTGACCATTCAAATGACAGAACTCAAAATCCTTTCTAAAATTTTCATTTGTGCTAAAACTTTTGCAATTTTAACACACTTTTGAAAATATTTAAAAATGAAACATATGTAACAACACTCACGTTACCTTAGATAATACACAGTGAACATTTTCCTTCTAAATAACTCGGATAATCCACAGCTTATTGGGCGGAAATTACAGTAGATACATGACTCTGCCCTACAAAGTAAAAATGCAGTATGTGCATTTATAAAGCATAGCAGATACTTCCATTAAAAGTTATTAAACGTATAATTTCACTTCAATCCAATCCCATGCAAGAAGGTTGTATGTACACATGTTTGATACAGTAGATACTGCCTTTAGTTATGGGAGAAACTTGTTGCTCATTTGTGCAGGATTTCTCCAAGGGAAACGGAAGAAGCTTGCAATTGATCTGTAATGCACATACTGCATTTTGACTTTGTTGGGCAGAATTGTGTTGTGTAGCCTTGTTTGTTGTAAGATTGATATTCTTTAGTAAACAGACCTTAAAATTTCAGATGATCTAAAATCTTTCATCAGTACGAATAAGACTTCCCAAGATTGTGACCTTTCCAAGTTAAAATTTAGCTTGTTCAACTGAAATAGAAAACTGAAATAAACAAGATAAAATTAAAATAAAGTTTTCCAAAACCCATATAAATATGTTCATCTGCATTGAATTTCAAGACCATGGTCTTCAAACAATCAATAAATCGGTGAACATCCTTACACGAAGGCCAGGGTCAGACGAACAACGACATTGCATTTATTACAATAAATTTATTGTCGTAATTAATTACGACATGCGGTCACACGTACTACAACCTCGCATTTACTACAATAAATACAATGTCGTAATTAATTACGAGATGGGATTAACACATCATTTTTAGCATACAAGCTATAGTAATGCAATGTCGTAATTAATTACGAGGTGGGGTCACACAGGGTTTTTACCGCATTACTTTCAACTATTACAATAAATCCATCTCAACGACGGAAATTGTCGTCGTTCATTTTTTTTAATGCGACGACGACCCTATTGTAATAAATACGGGTCAGACGTATTATGAGAGCAAAATTTATTGTAGTAAATGCAACCTCGTCGTTCGTCTGACCCCTGCCTTAGCATATACGTTATATGTTTCTGCGGATTTGATCAATAATGTTTCTTAATAGTCTTTTATTGTTTATTGAAGCATAATTAAGTCAAGCAATGATGTCAATAATTACTACATGCACAATTGCTATTGATTCAAATCATGATGCTTCATTACACCAACAGATTTCAGTAATAAAGCGACTTTCATTTCATTTGACATATTTTCTTAATGTCACGACAGATTTTATATGTCAAGATCTATAAAGACATGATAACCTCAAGCAGCAATTAAAAATAATAACAAAATCTTATCATATAAATTTCAAGTCTATTTCATTTCCATATAAAAACAATACCGGTACATCAAAATATCAAACAATTAAAAACCATATGGAGGAAAGCGCTAGCCGGAAGGTACACGTATGTGCCGCCCTCAAGACCCCCTATTCAAGCCTCCTCTTCTGCTCCCCAAGTTGCTCAGTTCAAGATTACTTGTTCAGTTTTGAAGACCCCCATTTACCAAAAAATGACACAAAAGTATGTTTTATCAGGTTTTCAACCTAATTTTGAGTGATTTTCAGCTCAAATATTTCTATTGGAAAAAGGCAGTTCCTGAGACCTCAATTCGAAAAAAAAAATCAGTTCCATAGACCCTATTTTTGACTAATCAGTTCCGCAAGACCCTATGTTGGCTATCACGGATATCCCATACCTACCAATTAGGGGAGGGCTAGAAAGGCCCCTAAAATAGCCAAACCATAATTTAAAAATAAGACTTTCAGAAAAGCAATAAAATCTTTATCTGGTTAGATAACTTACACCTGTATTCTGAAACATGTAAGACCTGTGATGTAAGACTTTAAAGAGAAAGGTCACAATTGTGGCCATCTATTCCAAAGGAGCCATAAATGCAGCAAACTTCATTTTGTGCTACAAGTGATACATGTTAAGGTTGTAATTTGCCAAAATTGTTTTTCTTTTTTACAGAATCACAATCCTTGTGCTTCTTCAAAACACCAGCAAAGTTTCAAAAAAGTGATCGTAAATTTTTACTATGTCTGTTTATTTTAAGGAAAATCAACAGAAAATATAGGACTTACTGATCTTTGAAGTTTATCTCAGTTAGGGTGAAAACATAGTCCACCTCCAAACAAAATTTTCGCTACCAAATATTTGGTTGTGACGTCAAAATGACGATTGACTCCAAATAAAATAACTTCAACACCGAGTTGAGACCAAATAAAATTTTGCTCTCGATTGCACATGTTATTGAATTGCCATATACATTGGACCAAATGTTTGTTACCTGTTCATACTTTAAATTCTATGGCAAATATTTGGTGACGCCACGACCAAATGTGTTGTTGGTAGGGAAAATTTTGTTTGAAGGCCGACTATGATTTCGGCCTTATACATTTTACTACTTTACAACCTTTGACAGACCATTACTTGACTTCTGGGAATCATGTGAAGCTCATTAAGGTGTAATTTTAATCCTTATAGCATGGTCTATGCAAATATTTAAAAAGTGAAAATGACAAGAGGCTGATTTTACAGCTGGTTTGAGATGGATGGTCACATTTGATTTTAACTACTGTGATAATTACACATCTTGTGATCTCTTTACACTTCATGTCATATCAGGAAGTCAGAAATGACTGGATGAAGTCATACGGAATTAAGTAACTCTTAGAAATCATGCGTGCACGTTGCACAAGTCAAGGTTACATTTCATCAGAATCGGTGCTGTGAAAAGGTAATATGAGTGGTGCTCTGGTAAAATGAGCGGAATGTCGCGTCTGAAGTTTTTGAATAAATGGCTGTTAAAGTAAAAATATGTTGAAAATATCAAAATTTGTTTTTTGACATAAAATGCATGAATTCATTAGTGTCAAACCATGTCTCGCGTTTTGAATGTAAATTATGCCGGGAAGTGCACTTATTCACGGATAATTGATCGTGTTTTGCTATCATACACTATAGCAATCAGTAACTTTTAAATCGATTCGCGACAATTTTTTACTGCCAGATTTTGAGTGGACTGCCTTGTGTTTCAATCTCTAAATGAAGATTGTAGAAAGAAAGTATGACATATTATATATCATTCGAAAGCTGAGATTATAGAGAATTAAAATGTCATAAACCCGATTTTGAAAATCGCGACTTTCCGCTCATTTAGCCAGAGCACCACTCATATGGCACTTTGGTATTATGG